>JASANF010003080.1:0-24493 GCA_030248245.1 Trissonchulus sp. WLG1_4 | reverse complement strand
ATGTGCACTTGGACTTGGAGCGAGATATAGCCGAATTTCTGGGCTGCGAAGAAGCCGTGCTTTACTCTTACGGCTTCGCCTGCATTGCCAGTGCTATCCCAGCCTATGCCAAACGAGGAGACGTCATTTTCTGGTCAGCTAGTTGTCTGTTTTGTCTCTCAATATATAGCTTTGTTGTTGTGGCCGGTGACAGTTGGTTTCGCCGTTAGGACATGACAAAGGCACCATTTGGAAAAACCATAGTTGTTTTATAGCCAACTATCCAACATCATTGAGGCAAATACTGTTCTGATAAATAATAATTGATCGATATTATTGTTGAGTTGCGCTACGGGTCGTAGTCCGTTTTGAACCAATCGACCGGCCAATTGTATGTGGATGTGAAGGGTCAGGGTCGATTCAAGGAGCTGTATGTCTGTTCAGCCTACAAAATTACGTGCTAATCACGCCCGCACATGTACATGGGGGTGTCTTCGCATTTTTAGGCAAAAATTGAAATTTTCAGTTGAAGCCACCTAAACGTCGGGACAAGCCCTCCTAAAATTTCGGAAAATCGGGGACAAGCCCACCCCCCCCCCCCTTAGTCCGAGACCCCGTGTACATGTATGATCACGCCCCAATTATCCTATCATATTATATACTTAGTGATTGTTTCGTAATTTTGGTGACTGCACGGACATTACGGCTGCAAGTATGTATAAATGGACCCTAATATATATATATATATATATATATATATATATATATATATATATATATATATATATATATATATATATATATATATATATATATATATATATATATATATATATATATATATATATATATATATATATATATATATATATATATATATATATATATAAGCATTTGACGTGACTATTTCGTGCTTTTGACGGCTTAAAAGACACGGCTGCAAGTATGAATCGACCCTGAGGATAGATTTCACAAAGGTTGTTTTATAAAAGCATAGTTTTTTCATATGATTAGCACATATTTTCATTGCGAAATATCGCCTGATTAGTTTCGAGTTTAGTAGATTTTCTTAAGCCACGGTTTACCGCAGTTAAAATTTCAGCAAAACAGAGACTTAATATGCTGCAGGTTCGAAATTTCAAGTGAACTACAACCATAATTGAAGAAAATCGACGAAATTGGTAACGAATCAGGCGATATTTCGTAATGAAATTATGTTCTAAATCTATTCATATGAAAAATGAAAACGTACGTAAAACCATGTTTAGTAAAACCATCGTCTTGAAATCAACCCTAAAGCCCGGTTCATACTCGTCCTTGTCCTTATCCCTATCGCGTTTTGTCCTTTAGCGATTCCAAGAAAACTACCTAACCAAAAGAGTTGGTATTTCCCTTGAGGCAAGTCTGGGTCACATCCAGATCGTATGCAAAAAATTAGCCCAAATGCTTTGGTAAATTTGTCACTGCAGTTGATCGAAATTTGTCCTTGTCGCTGTCCTTACGTCCTAAAGGACAAGTATGAACCGGGCTTAAATGTACAGCTGGGATTGTGTTTTTCAGCGACAAGAATGTGAACTTTGCCATCCAGAAGGGCCTGATTGCGTCGCGCAGCAAAGTGGAGTTCTTCGAGCACAACAACCTGGACGACCTAAAACGATTGCTCGAGATACAGGCACAGCGCGATCGACAGGTCCGCCTAAATAGTCGATCATTTAAGTCTGGTTCATGCTCTTGTCCTTGAGGACATAGGGACAGGGACAAGGACAATAGTTTCGGTCAGCTGCTGTGAAGCATTGACAAAATCGTTTTGTCTAATTGTGTACTAATTTCAACTTCATTTTGTATCTAATTTGTATACAATTTCATTTTGTATCTAATTTCATACGAGCTGGATCAGGCTTTTTTGGCGGGTACTTTTTAAATAGCTTGTTTTTTTAATCAAATTTTATAAAATGGTATATATTTTATGAATATAAATAAAATGATGAGGACAAGGACGAGTATGAACGGGCTCATATGCATATTATTAGACGCTCCCTTTTACAACTTGAGAAAATGATCATATTCTCCGTTCTGAAACAGCTGACCATTAAACCATCAACAACCGTTCTTCATTTCGAGCACAAGGTGACTTTTTAAGGGGGGGTGAAGTTTTTGCTATCTTCTGACAAAAAATAACGTACAGTGTGAGCGTGGAGATATCATTTTCTAATTGTGAACAGTTTTTGTGGCTTGGTCAAGTGAGTTGCCAAAATTAAGTTTATATAGGAGAATAAATAAAAATAATTATTTTTTTTCTAACATAATTATTTGTATTTGTAATTTTTTGATATTTCTTCAACTTTTTATATTTTTAGAATCCGAAGAAAGCAAAAGTCACTCGTCGATTTTTAGTACTGGAAGGCATCTATATGAATTCCGGTGAAATATGCCCTCTTCCAGAAATGGTAAAAAATGTAGTCATTGTGTTTTTTGTTTGTTTTTAGATCTTCTGCTGTATTTGATTTGTAGATTAATGTATCGATGCAAAAATGAAGAATGCAAGCATGAAAATTATTATCTTTGATTAAACGTTTATTATACTTTTTTAAAAACCAAAAATGTAATTGATGTCGTTTTTGTTTCAGGTGGAATTGAAATGGAAATATCAAGTGCGAATTTTTATTGATGAAAGTTTGTCGTTTGGAGTGTTGGGCAAAACTGGAAGGGGATTGACGGAACACTTTAACATCGACGTATGTCTTGCGGGCTTAGCCACAAAATTGTTCTGCTTATTTTTTAAAAAATGAAGACAACGCATGGAAATGTCCAAATCAGACGATCTGAAATGTTCATCAGCTGTTTTTTGGAACGGTTCTCAGGTAGAAGTTATTTTTTAGCAGAAGTTCGTATCGGTGGAAATTTTAATAATATATTTTTTGATAGACCTGCTGATGACATTAGACTTAAAATTTTAATCTGTTTTTTGTATGATATGAAAAAACCAGCAGCGTTTGTGATTTGAGCTTTTTTTTGTAGCCAGTGGAAATAGACATGATCTGTGTGTCTTTGGAAAATGCTGTGGCGTCAACTGGCGGATTTTGCTGTGGCCGGTCCTTCGTTGTCGACCATCAGGTGAGATTCGTTATACAGCATATCTGGGACATTAACAGAACAGGTTTCGTTCATATTGCAAGAAAAACTGTATTTTCTATTCGTTTTTGTGAATAATATTCTATTATCTCTTCGCATTGAATTGAAGTCTGGTTCAGTCTTATCCATTCGTACATGCCAGAGTCTGTAAGGAGATTAAGTGCGTGAACCGGTTTCTGATAACAGCTTTTTCTGAAAAACTATTTTTGCCAATTTATAAACCCCAATCCCCAACTATCGCAGTTTCAAGGCAAACAATCGGCTATTAAAACAGCAAGCATATATTTTCTGCTGTTGTTGGCCTAAGGCTAAAGCCCGGTTCATACCTGTCCTTGAAGCCACAGGGACAAAGACCAGTTTTGGTCAACTGATGTGAAGAATTCACACAAGCGTTTCGGCTAACTTTTTGCATACGCTCTGCAAGTGACCCCAACTTTATTCATGTGAAAAGTTGACTTATTTGGCTGTGCAGTTCTGTTGAAATCCCTCAAGGACAAAATGGTAGGGACAAGGACGAGTATGAAGCGGGCTTAAGACGGACTAATTTGTTTCAGCGTCTGTCGGGCCTGGGCTACTGCTTCTCTGCCTCCCTGCCGCCGCTATTGGCCGCTGCGGCTCGCCAAAGCCTGAAAATTATTCAGGAGGAACCAGGTGACCTACGCCTTGACTGGTGTTGCTATTTCTATTTTGTAGTCTTAATAGCCCAAGGCATGTAACCAAGTGTAATCAGGAAACAGGTTATCACATCATTTGTGTGATAGCTAGACAGTCGCTCATAGTATAATTGTGTGTACACGCTATCACTATTTGTGTAACACTAGTAGGCGTTCATATTAATTATTGTGCAAAAAGTGCTGCTACGGCAGAAATTGGAGTCGTTTTTACTTACTTTCTCATTTTCGAGTCGAAGTCGAACTCAATTTATTGTCCATTATTGTTTCAGATAGATTACAACGTTTGCAGGAGAATTCTCGCCATATTTATGGAAAGTTAAAAAGGTATCAGTTTATCATATTTTCAGGCATGAATATTGTAGAAAATTGTAAAGGTCGAATGTCGAGAACCAATAGTGTATTTAAGATCAAATTGTGACTGGATTTTGTTGTGATTCTATCGGCAGAATACAGAGACGGCTTTGTGTCTGTTGACTTCATAAAGAAGAGCCAATTTTCTCTGCATATTGCTGTTGTATGTTATCTAGAACAATTCTTTGCGTCGAAAAGCGTGTTCTGTAATTACTTAATCTAATTAAATCTAGTCCGTTTATTGGCGTTTAATCCATTCTAGGAATTAACCACCAGTACCCCCCCCCCACTTCCTGAAATCAAGACGCCACCGATTTTGTGCTGGTGATCTGCTGAAATGAGAGGGTACCCCCCTGAAATTAGGCGTTAAAGGGCTATAAGGGCTATTTCGGCAGGAGCATCGTTCCGGCCGATTACCTAGCTAGAATAGGAACAGTGTCATACTCTTATGTACTCTTGATGAAATAACATAGCCAGCAATTAGACATATTCTTCTGTTACTGTTTTAGGCTTCGTCTGTTTGACGTATCTGGCTCCCCGGGCAGCCCCCTGTTTTGCTTGAAACTGAAGGAGGAGGCGAGTCGCGAGCAACAGGAGGCCTGGCTTCAGAGCATTGTGGACAAGGTTAGCTGCC
Source organism: Trissonchulus sp. WLG1_4 (assembly GCA_030248245.1). Classification (NCBI taxonomy): domain Eukaryota; kingdom Metazoa; phylum Nematoda; class Enoplea; order Enoplida; family Ironidae; genus Trissonchulus; species Trissonchulus sp. WLG1_4. The sequence continues at coordinate 19,723 of JASANF010003080.1, read as the reverse complement.
ATGGCACTAATTGTTCCTATCATTTTGTCCCTACAGCCCGTTTTACACTTGTCCTTGTCCCTGACATTTTTATCCCTACAGCCCGGTTCACACTCGTCCCTGTCCCTGTCCCCATAATTTTTTGTCCTTTTGCGAAAAATCTACTAAAAAAATCAACTGAGCTATTTTTGTAGGATGAAAACAAGGACGTATGAACCGGGCTTAGGGAACCGGATGGAACCGTCACCATGCCGGTTCCGGTTTCAAGCAATTCCTGAGAACTGCGTGAACAAAATAAGCCAATGGTTATCATAGTAAGTTATGATCACTTTCAGACCGTGACAAAAAATAACACAGCCAATTTTGTCTATTCTTAGAAGCAGCTGTCGAAAATGCTTAATCCGCCGTGTTTAGCTAAGCTAAGCGTCCGTGTATATGCGTACGTATACTGAAGACCTCACATTGTGGCTGAGAAATGTGAGAGGGGGGGGCGAAGGGGCCGAAATCTATGCAGATTTTATTTTGGAGGGGGCGATATCCCCCCAACCCCCACTGTAAACTTTGTAGCTGAAAGAGCCATGAGCTACCATGCTGATCCAAAGTGGTATTTTTTTGATGGGATGAATTTTTTTAGTTTTCTCGTAGTATTTAATTGTTTTGCATTTTTTCAGGCATTAAAACGTGGCGTTGCATTGACTCTTGCCCGATATTTAGTCCAGGAAGAAATATTTCCTCCAGAACCCAGGTTGGTCAGAAATTTTGAGATTTCAATCAGCACTCTTCGTTATGTTACTCTACACTTAAACAGAATCGTTGCAAGGAAAAATTGTCTTATAGAATCAGTTGTTAGCTAGCTTTCAGATTTATGGCCCGCCTAATCAGCTTCACAAAAATTGGAAATTTCTTCTTTTTTGTGAGGAAAAACCTTCTCCCCAGACTGAGACCCCTTTTACATGTATATGGGCTCAGTGGACTGTTTAGTAGGGCAGAAAAGTTAAACTTTAACTGAAATTAAAAAAGTTAGGGGTCTTACTTTAACTTTAACTCCAAAAAAAGTTAAAGGTCTTACTTTAACTGTAACTTTAACTTAAATTAGCACAGCCGTACTTTAACTGTAAATTAAAGTTTTTTTAATAAAAGTTATAAAAAGTCATTGATTTCTGGCTTACTTTAACTTTAACTTAAATGGATGCCTGAGCCTTACTTTAACTGTAACTTTAACTTAAATTGAAGCAATGGCCGTTACTTTAACTTAAATGAAAATGGGTTGACTTCTTTGCCCTACTGTTTCGTACTGTGCTGTTAAGAGTACATACTCATAGTGATAGGATGTACTCTTGACACTAAATGTCTTTTTACAGCATCCGTGTGTCGATCAACAGCGAGATGAGCAAGACAGAGCTAGAGCAAATTGTGGACGTGCTGGACATTGAGTCGCACACAATACTCATGCCGCCGAGCCACTAATAGACCATCCACACTCACTGTCAAGAGTATTGCAGACTGTGCAATTATGCTCATAGCACTGCATAAGCCAGAGTTAGTATGCGGCGCTGTGTGTCATAATTGTGCCGGCTGAATGGAGAGAAATTATTGGGACCTTTTGAAGATTAATCAGATTGATATTGTGTGCCTTTGTTTAAATTGCCAATTGCTATTATGTTGAAGTGAATCGTGAATCTGCTGGTTTAATTTTGGGGGGATTTGGTCCGGAGCCCCCCCCCCCTTGGTTGCTTTCCCCTATAGCCCAAAACTTTTTCGGAAACAACTTTTATGGTCGTTTATGCAAATATGGTCACCCCCCCATTTGGAGCACCCCCACAGCCCAAGACGACATTTTTTCCGAAACCACATTTCGCGTGTAAGTATTTCTTGGTGGTGAGGTTTTCATGCCATATTTTGTTAAATGTGGTGCAGTAAAGCTTTATTACGTATCAAAACAGTTTTTCGCAAAGATAAATTATTGAATTGATTGATATGATAAAAATGTAATATTTTTAGGAATGCAAAACTAAAAGGCTGGTCTTAATTTTTATTTTTTTGTAGCAAATGTGTGTTTAGCGTTTCTGAGCCATGCAGAGGGAACTGTTTTTTGCTCAATGTGTTTTTTGTATCTTCTAGTCTTCAAGCCTTAAACCTGGTGGAAAATGGCTCTAATGAGTGCTGATTTTTTTCGACAACTTTTTTAGTTACACAATATTGTAACGACGTCAAAAATTGGACAGACCGAAAATATGAATTTTGCAAATTTTTTGAAAAGTGTAATTTTTTACAGTTAAACTTTGTTTTTGGAACCCTGTTCTCCAGAAAGAGGTATTATAATTTTTGCTGTTATTATTTATGCAGCTTTTAATTTTATAAAAATGATTATTTATGAATTCATGAAAGGCATTTTTTCCAGTTGTTATTTAATCATCCCGTGTACATTTTTTGTTTACTCTAATGTATTGATTGGAGGTTCGATTTATTCTAGGATCAGAGCGGTTTATTTATTGGATAATACGTGAACATGCATACCTTGTTTTCGTCTAGGGCACTGTTTGTTAAGATTTACAAATTTTACAATCGTTACGATTGTAAATGAAAAATCTACAAATTTACATTTACATTAATGGTGATTCGTAATGAATTTATATTTAAGATTAATTGAACAGATTTGCAACGAATCACCAGATTTTAACTTAGAATATTGTCACAGTTATTGTAAGACTTGTAAAACTAAGTAACACGCCACAGTTTCACGCAATTTACTGAAGTTTGAATCGACCTCCAATTGAAATCAAACGCAGCTGTGATTTTGTACGTTGATTGTTTATATTATAGTTTTATGACATTCCTGTTGATTAAGTAATAAAATATTCTATATTGGCGTTCGTTTGGCTCGAGAAGTAAAATTTTAGACTGATGGAATGGCCACTGGCCACTGCGCTACGTCTGCAGTGAGCGATTAGTAATCCTAAGATAGCTGCCCCCTCAAATCAAGACACTTCCCTGATTTGAAAGGGGGTCCCCCACTGGAATCAAGACGTCTTGATTCGAGGATTGGGTACCCCCCCCCCTGAAATCGAGGTGTAACGCGGCTATTTCGGGCGGAACATCGTTCCGGCCGATTAGCTAGGATATGGAAGTGTCCTACTCTTCCCTATTATGTACTTCGTGATGTGAGCGGAAACTGAAACTAGTTTCAGCTTGTACAGGTTTCAGTTTCAGCGCCTGAAACTGAAACTAAATCTATGCTGCAGCTGAAACTGAAACTAATCTAAGGCTGAAACTTAAACTGAAACTAAAATCAGTCCAGAGCTGAAATAGCAGCTGAAACTGAAATGCCGCTGGAGCTGAAACTTAAACTTAAACTTAAACTGAAATTACGGGCAAACTGAAACTGAAACAGTTTCTGTTTCAGGTCAAGTGATTTTCCGCCAGTGCTGCTTTTCTTGCGTGTGCCTGAGTGTATGTGTGGGGATACGTGTGTGCACAAGCTGAAACTGAAACTGCAGTTTCAGTTTCAGCCTTAGGCAATTTTAGTTTCAGCAGCCCCATCACACACATTATAATAGTCTCTAGTTTTTGGTGTGGCCGATTTTGTTAAAAATTGCAAGTTAAGTAATGTGCGAACATCAGTGCAAAAACGTTTTGATTTGTTTCCAAAGTTTTTTCAAATTTATTTTTTAACTCTATAAGAAAATACCCAGAAAATCATATGATACACTACATGATGAACCTCCAAATATGGGGCTATAAAACTTAACCAGTTTATTTTAGTGACTGTATCTTTTAACTGTTTTTTGGAATTGTAGATCTTTGTATTAGGTGGCAAATATTTAATTGTACTGTCACAGTGCCACACAACGAAGCTTATGCTTAAGGTAAACGTAAAAGTTGACTTGAATTCAACTGGGCTTCCGAACATCCAGACAGCCTTTACGGATACTTTCGGGCAATTTATTACGGACATTCGGAGAACTGTGAATAAAACTACTCCTACTCGGCTCGGACGCGGACAGCCCTTACGGAGAAGTATAAACCGGGCTCAAGTCTGACAGAAAATCCCTAAATGCGCCACTTACTTATTTCAGTGGCCTGACTTCCGCGACTACTTGCTGTACTCTATTTCATGTATTAGTCATTTTTGAAAGTCTACCGTAAAATTATATTTACTAAATTAATTATAAAATTATTAACAGTTTAGATTTTAATTTATTTGGGAATAACGCTGCACCAAATTGACTTTTTTTGAAAATTTAGGTATTCATGCCATGATTATGGAGGCATGCAACAAAGTGCGCAATTTCAGAGACGTAACAGTGAGGGTAGCCTTAATGTTTTTGACCGGCCTGAATTTTCGGCCAGCCGCCCGCCGGCATAGCAATCCGGCAGGCTAAGTTATACCAAAATCACCATCTGGGATTTGGATAAATTGGTTTTGTCCGTAAATTCGGCCGCTCCGGCCGGCCGTCCGGCGGCTTTTACGGGCCGGCCAGGCCGGCGGCTTAGGCAGCCGGTCACAAGCACTAGGTAGCCTACGCCGACGAATAGCAGTTGAACATATGTATGTATGTATGTATGTACTTTACATAGTCCAGATTTATTAATGTGAGCTTGGGATTTAGTAGGGCTGCTCCGGCGACCGTCTAGAATAAGTAAAAATGTGTAGCTAACGCAAAATATAACAAAACTGAAACTGAAACTGAAACTAAATGCTTTTGGAACTGAAACTGAAACTAAATCAATCTCGGAGCTGAAACTTCAGCTGAAACTAAAACTAAAGCAGAGCTGAAACTTAAACTGAAACTGAAACAAAGTTGTTCCGGAGCTGAAACTACAGCTGAAACTGAAACGAAATTAGGAGCTGAAACTGAAACTGAAACTTAAACAGAAACTCACAAGGCAACTTTAATGTACTGTTGGTGATTTTGCGGTTCAGGTTTAAATTTATTTGGTTATATTAGCACTATGTCAGAGAAAGATACGAAGGTAGCTCTCATCAATTTGCTCGAGGTACGCTATGAACAGCCGAGTTTCAGGCAGCTTGCTGTTTCAGTTGTGTATACCAAGCTATGTATTTTAGTTATTTTAGTTTTGGATAGGTGCCGTAGACTAAAGGCCTATTTACACTAGAGAGCATGAGCGAGCGCATTCCGTCAGTAGAATATTCACACTGCCTGCTGCATTATTTCACCACAATGCAGTAGGCAGTGTGCGTGTACGCTCGCCATGCTCCATGGCGTACGCCATGCAATGCGCCATGAAGTACACCATGGTGCATTGCAGGCCGCATTCTGGTCTATAACCTGCCGTTTAATCACAGTCACCGTCACAGTACTCGGTGACTGCGGATATTCTCATTTCTAGGTTCTTCAACTTGTACGTAGTTGGTTTACCAGATTTTTTTTTAGAGTCCTGAGACAAGGGGGTTCAACTCTGATTAAGCAGCTGACTTATTTTAACTCGTTTAGTCCGATATCCATACATCCTAAACTTTGGCCGAAAATCAGTCTAATCTGTTTCATCTGGTCAATATTAGAGATCGGCCGGGGCCGGTGGCGGGCCGACCGGGCCGACCGGGCCGGGCCGGCCCCGGGCCGACGCTCAGTCAGACGGCCCGGCCCCGGCCCGGCCCGGCTGCACTGCGGCCCGCGGCCCGCCACCGGCCCGGGGCCGCGTGGCAGCGGGCCGGCCCCGGGCCGACCGGGCCGACCGGGCCGCGGGGTGGAGCTTCAGCCTCGAACCAATCAAATGAAATTATACATATAGAATGGACGTCACTAACAAACCCCCGTAGAGCAACTGGTCTTCACGGCAACTAGCGAGCTTTGTCTTCAGTTTAATATGAATGTATTTAAAAGCAAGTGCTATGAGCGGGAACTAAAACCAACGGCGGGTGGACTATACTTATGTATCTCAGGCTTAAGCTTATAATTTGATTCAAGTGCGCTGCAAGTTGCAGCCTGCAACAATGTGAGGATTAGTGCAGTTGAAGCTTTTTGTAAACGCCTAAGTTGAGACTTAAGTTTATTGATTTATTTGGTGGGGTGTACCCCACCTACATCAAGACTGATAAAACTTTCAATATTTTATCTTTCCGTTCAGCGTCTGCTATTTATAAATTCATTATACAGCTACAGTGTAAGGTCCATGAGCTCGCGCTATCTTATCAAAGCAACGGCTGGGAAATAACACTGGTACTTTAACCCTATCATGCCCAAAGGATCATGGGAGATACCCCACGATGAACTATCATATCTAGGGCTATGCAACTTGACTAGTCTATTCTAGTGACAAGATCTTTTAGCTGTTTTTATGGGAAATTGTAGGTCTTCGCATTTGGCCGGCAATTTTTAGTCCTACTGCCACACAGCGAAGCCTATGCTCATTTAAGCAATGTGCAAATTTGACTTTTTTTCATCGCAAAAGTAGTATTTTCTTTGAGGCCACATTACGAAATCTAACTGCAGCTCCGGCAGTCTGCTTTATGTGCATCAGATACAGCGGATAATGTAGTTTATTTCTAGCATTCAACTACGGCAGGCGCACAGTTGCTGTGTTCATACTCTAGGATGAGGTACATTTTAAAAAGGTACGCAAATTTTTAAAAATTCTCCACTTTGAGCGCTTATAACGCAAAAACGGTGCGTCCTAGACCCTTAATCGGCTGATTATGTTTTGTTCATCATTCATTTCTCTATCGAATGGTGGTTTCGCGATCTCTCTACGACGCACGTAGCTAGAGCAATGTCCAAAAAACTAGAAGGTGTCAGAATGAGGCTGTTTAGCCAGTGATACTCTGGGCATTAAAGGGTTAAGGGGCAGCTTTGTGTTTGTAATGCAAAACGTTATAGTTGTATGTAAATTATTAGTGAGCTACAGTCGTCCTTGGACTTTAGCAGTCTTTACTACTGATCAAGCCAACCAGGGTCCACCGTGCCGACCGTGCCGGTCCCGGGCCGATTCCCGGCAAACAGCGGGCAGCAACCGGGCTGACCGGGCCGATCGGGCCGACCGGGCCGGGCGCGTATTTACATAACGCACAACAGTTCTGCACTATGAAAAACCATAATGCACAACAAATAAGCGCATGAAAAATGCACAGCGATTTTGCACCTGCGTAACCATAATGCACAACAGTTCTACACCGCAATAATTATTTATTCATTATGATTCTTATTATTATTCACTCATTCATTCATAATTTTAATACCTACTTTTAGGGTTGCAAAGTGTAAAAAAGTAAAAAACGTATTTGCACTTTTTTTACAGTAGCAAAATTTAGGACTTTGTTTGTTTACACCTTTTTTACACTTTTTTACACCTACTTTTTTTACACTTCTTTTACACCTACTTTTCGCACTTTTTTCAAATATTTCACTAATTTTGCCAATTTTCCGAAAAAATTGGCCAAAAAAAATTTCAAGTCTCGCATTTACCAAAATTTACTCAAATTCGAAGTCACCAAAATTTTTCATACAAAACCACTCATTAAAATGTTTCCTGAAGCTGAAACTTATATTGTTGGCTACAACAGTTGAGGAATTTTTAGCGTATTTGTTATAGGATATTTTTAACGAAGCAAACCCAGCGGGTACGGCCTCCTATTGCTGAAGGTTGAGTTATTGGTACAATGGTACACAATACACATGTAAAATTTTCCAGCGTATTACAGTCTAGTGTGTGGGTACATAAATCTTTGCAATCGGTTTCCACGCGGTGTTACGCTTCGACCCGGTGTTTGAATTGCATTATTAAAAATTTTGACATCATTTTCGACGGGTCGTGCGGCGTGCTTCCCGACGGCCGTGCGGCGTGTAACGAAACCGACAGAAAACCAGCATTTGAAAACCAACGAACAATGGAACTTGTTTGGAATGAAACCAACATTTGGGTCAGATTTTGTGACTATTGCTGACAGCAAGAATGTGGTTTTGTCCACAATAGGATATTGTCGTGCACAGTGCAAAAACTTTGGGTCCTTCACACGTCTGTATATACTGCTTTGTAGACACGCTTCTGTCTAGCGTTTAAAGATAGCTACTGGCTCAATTTAGGTGCAATTTATGGGACTCCTCCTTCTTTCTGATTTTACATAACAGAATCAGCTTATCTATGTACAATACATAAGCAAGCGACAGATGATTAAAGCATGTTACCAATCGGTGGTCACAAATTTTAAGCTGGTCTCAAACTGTTTAGAAAATGTTTAAACACCATTCTAGGCGATAAAATACTTTTACACTTTTTACAGTTTTTTAAACTTTTTAACACTTTATTACACTTTTTACAATGTAAAAAAGTAGGTGTACAAAAGTCCGGACTTTTTTACATGTAAATTAGCAACCCTACCTACTTTTTCCTGTTGCGCCACGGCGCAACAGGTGTTTAAGTTTGTTCTGCTATGATCCGCCTTTTTCTAATCTGTTACAAAAGTTTGTGCTCTGAACAAAAAGTTTGTGTACAAAAAACAAATCTCACTCGACGATCCGTGTTTGTGCATTATCAGACGCACTATTTTTCCATTTTTGCAGTATTAAATTTTGCTTGTATTTTTGTGCCGTTTTTGATACCGAAAACAGCTAGTATTGACGGTATTTAACAAAAGTATAAAGTGTTAATGTGCAAAAAAATAAATGAATCCGAATGAATAATGTGCAGAAATTTAAAATCAATAAATAAAACTTGGTTACAGCGTCGTCAATAATAAATAAGTGGTGTGTGCGTGAGGTGAACATGTTACGTGCGTGTGTTATACTTGCATGAACGCACTTAATATGCATACTCTAGCGTGAATTCTTTTAGCTAAAATTGGGGGAGCGTCTCTAAATTGCGGTGGCATATTATAGTCAAATATTATAGTGCCTAACTGGTGTGCACTGTGCAGTATGTTTTAGCAGGTGCAAAATCGCTGTGCACATTTCAGTGTCAAAATGGTGTGCACTATGTTTTGGCAGGTGCAAAATCGCTGTGCAATTTTCAGTGCCTAACTGTTGTGCATTGTGCTTTCGTCGGTGCAAAATCGCTGTGCGTTTTTCATAGTGCAGAACTGTTGTGCGTTATGTAAATACGCGACCGGGCCGGCCCCGGGCCGACTTCAACGGCCCCGGGCCGGCCCGCTGCCACGCAGCCCGGGGTCGGTGGCGGGCCGCGGGCCGATGCCGGGTCCGGGCCGGCCCTGCCGGCCGGCCCGGTGAAACGGGCTGCGGCCCGGGGCCGGCCCGGGGCCGACACTTGGCTTAGCGGCCGATCTCTAGTCAATATAGTATTAAGAGTACATAATAGGACTGATATTTTGTACTCTTGATACCTACTTGATAGTAGGGTTGTTTTGATGTGGAAACTGCATCAAAGCAAAACTAGTTTTGATGCAGGTTTGATTTTTGATGTATCAAATCAAATCAATCGATTTCAAAAGGTCCAAATCAAATCAAATCAATTGGTTTTTGAGAGGGTCCGCGTCAAATCAAATCAAATCAATTGATTTTTGAGAAGTCCACATCAAATCAAATTAAATCAAAACTGAAAAAAAATGCTTGGGTTCTGATGCAGTTTTGATGCAGCGTGAAAAATTTATCTCTAGTTCGTAAAAATCTAGTCTCAGCTTAAGGACGCGAGATTGCGTAATCATATATGTAGGGTATACTTACTTACTATTACAGTTTTATTATATAAATTGTACAGTTGTATTGTCCAGATGTGAATAATTTTACCTATGTATTAACTGTCAAACTTTGCTTTTAACCGATGCTTGAAAATGTTCCCTCTGCAAGAAGTAGACCCGTTCTATCTTTAACTGTGTAGACTGTATATATTCTTAACATAGCCACTCACTTACTTGGGATATTATATAATACAATTTTTTCTTGGTAGATTTTTTGATACGCCTGACCAAAAATACTGCTAATTTTCTCATGTCATACTATTCCTATGCATGATGTACTCTCGAAATCATTAAAATTTCGTTTGCGGTTCGTTTTTACTGACTGTGGTATAATGTTGCGACAAAGCGGTTCGATGGGTGCATGATTCACCCCGCAGCACGGCCCCGGCCCCGATATTAGCGGGCCAGGGCCGGCCTATGGGTTATATGTGTAGTCCGGCCCGCAAAATTTGCGAATACTAGATGCAAATAGATTGCTATGCGTGGCTTATTCTACCCACAGGACGCCCCCACGGCCCGGCCCGTAACTCGGCCCCTCATTAGCCTCAGGCCGGTGGCGGGCCGTTATACACGGGCCCGGCCCGAGACCACCTGCTAGACCCGAGCCCGCCCCATGGGTCATAGTTGTGGCCCGGCCCACAAAATTTGGCTGGTAAAAGAACACTAGCTATTTACTGCTGAAATTGGAATTAAAATATTATTTTATCAATGAGTATGGAATATTGACACTCAGGCCTCACAATATCATAGCATTATCTCTCAGCAGAAAAGCTTGTTTACATCTGCGATGCCCCTTGATCTGTTCTACTTCTACATTGTAAACATGCCCAACCAATCAAAAAACCACAAATTTTTACCTACCTTCGGTTGTATCCCGTTGACATTAGGCTACATAGTATCACATTCTCCTCACATATTACTTTATTAACTGACATTAGTTAGATCAAAACCGCAGCAAATCAAAAGTATTTGAACATCAAATCAAATCAAATCAAATCAATTGATTTTTGAGAAGCCTACATCAAATCAAATCAAATCAATTGATTTTTGAGAAGTCCACATCAAATCAAATCAAATCAATTGATTTTTGAGAAGCCCACATCAAATCAAATCAATTGATTTTCAAGAAGCTCACATCAAATCAAATCAAATCAATTGAAAATGGGTGTCATCAAAACAACCCTACTTGATGTTGATAGTATTAAATAATGAGCCCCGCCCGAATGGCCGTCTGTGAGCTCCCAAGTGAGGGCGAGAGTGTAAATGCGTATTGACAACAATATGAAAGAGTCGTTTGCATGCCGTTTAAGTCCAAAAACGACCACTGCTGAAAAATCGATTCATAACTTACAGCCGTACGTCAGATTCGATCGGCGAAATTACGGTATAATCACATCACTGATCGTGAATAGAGTCAGTGATATAATTTCGTGATTTTTTACCTGCTGAACGGCTGTAAGTATGAATCAACCCAAAATATTTACATACGTTTCGAAAATGATAGCTACCTATATAAACACGCACATAGCGCGATTCTAGCCATTTACAGTTAACTGAATGATCCTTCATGTAGTTTCAGTTTTTTATAAATTATAAGCCGATGGTATTATTAAGACAACAGCTAGCACAGTGCGTGTAGTTGTGTGTGGAACAGTGTTTGTTCAAGCTAGGTGTGCTTTACGTAGCTTGCTGATAAGAGCCAATGTGCTGTATCACCCTGTACAGTACATCCTATAATTTCACTTGAGCGAAACTGTAGCTTAGTTTTGTGACTTTTAAAACCTCATTCACATTCCTCCTGATCTGTAATTAATGTCCTTAAGCAGAAAACTACGTAGCTAATTGAGTTAATTTTTTTTCACAAGAAAGCTTGAGGTCACGTCCAATTGGTATATATATATATATATATATATATATATATATATATATATATATATATATATATATATATATATATATATATATATATATATATATATATATATATAAAATTAGACTAAAAGCCTATTCACACGAAGGCGCATTTACATGGCGTACGGCATGGAGCATGAGCGGGCGCACACGCACACTATATACGCCTACTGCATTGTGGTGAAATAATGCAGCAGGCAGTGTGAAAATAGAATGCGCCCGCTCATGCGTCCTCGTGTGAATAGGCCTTTACCTATTTTATCACTGATGCACAATAGCTGATAGATTATTGATCTTATCTTTTTTTCCTGCGTTTTTTAAGGACAAATGCCTAACTGCCTATGAATCGTGCTCAACCGTTGTTAACTTTGCTTGAGCACTGTTCGATGATAGATGTCATCAAGAACAGACAGAAGCCCGGTTCATTCTTGTCCTCATGTTTGTCCCTATTGTTTGCTCCCCAAGCTATTCCAAAATTTTACTGCTGCTATCATTTGAATACACCCCATCAGCGGTTTTTTTGACTAATTTTTGCGCCACAGTTATGAAACTCAAGATCAGCCAACAACTACTAAACTTTTTGCAGTTATGCACTGACATAATATCCCCATTTTGATATAGTTGATAAGTCGTTTCTACGTTGAGAAAATGACATTTTCGTGCAAAAATCACGTAATTTGACTTTTGTCTAAAATTTTCAAAAGCCCATAACACCGACTCTACAAACTATTTTTAGAAAAGGAAAAAAACGGGTGGGGATATTTTCCTAAAGATAATGTGGTTAAAGTTTCGAAGCCGTAGTCCGTTTTTAGCTTGAGTTCTGTGGGCGCAAAAATTACACTGAAATGTCAAAAACCACGAAAACGACATTACCCCCTTAAACAAAAGGACTGTATCGATTTCTCTCAGCATTGATTTGAAATTAATCCATGTCCCTCTGTCCTTAATAAAAAATATGAACCGGGCTTAAGACATTACAGAGACAGCAAAGACTCACTGGCTCGTGACCCCTGACCCCTGAGTACTCTGTGATTTCGGTACTTATGATGCATACCTATATTTTTTTGAGTTGTTTCAGTTTCAGATCAACCCATTCTAGAATCGCCTTTATTATCGCTAATTGCTATCTTGTTTAGTTTTGTGAAGCTTCCACTTTTTATGTGCTCACTTTGTTGAGGAAATGGCTTTAACATTAAATATAGGATATTTGTTCCAAGTAACCGGGCTGCTCAAAATTTCGCAACTGGTGAGTTATGTGATTTTCTTTCAGTACCCATACATATTTAGCGAAATTGCGCTTTACCGTCTTCATTTGAGGAGGGATGTCTGTCTGACATCAAGGCATTAAGTTTCAGCCGCAGAACCCTTCCGTTCCGGCCGGTTAGCTAGGATAAAAATAGTGTCAAAAATTCTCTTAGGTAATTTTGGTATGTTTCTAAGCGCATTTATTGTTGCCTACTGTACAGCATTGATTAAAAATGAGTAAAGTCTGACCAAACAAGCCCAATCTGCGGCAAAACCTTCAGTAAGTATTATTGAGCAACACTTTCAAGTAAGCTGACCAGTGGGTCAGCTAAAACCTGTTGTGCAGCAAATATTTGACTTCAAATTGTGTAATATAAAAAATTGACGTAGTATTTCTTTCACTGTGTGTGCAAAATATTGAAGGTGTTTTTATCCTACAACAAATTGTGTAAAAATAAGCTAGAAGTCTCTCCAAAGAAAAAATGATGCATCATAACACCATTATAATTCAAAAGTCATGATGAGCTGCTTCTTTTGATAAGATAGTTTATTAAATCAATTTCTAGTCTGCAGGTATATTTCAAAGGAAAAAATTAAACGATATCAATAAAACGAAGCGATCAAATTTGGAAAAAGCATCTCGTTCATAGGCTAAGGCCGACATGACATGCTTTGAATGACTAATGAAAAGTGATATCCTGAAGATCCATATTTATTTCTAGTTGAAGGGAAAATAAATAGAAGGCAAAAGACAAAACTTATTAAAAACTGCAAAAAAGTTACCAAAGCCCGGGATCGAACCAGGAACCTTTAGATCTTCAATCTAACGCACTCCCAACTGTGCTAATTCGGCTTGCTAATAATCGTTAAAGTCAAAATGACAACTGGTGCTCTGGGATTACAAGCGTAAGATATCGTTAACAGCCATAGTAAGATTTTGGTTCATCGATAATCATTTCGTTGATTAGACATTAGACATTTTATTATCGTCATAGTTATGAACCGGCGGCTCTTTAGGTTGACGGTAACAACGAGTAAATATACAAACAATAAAATTTGAAAATTTTGCTCTAAATCAGCAAATGGTTGTTACTATGTATGTAACTTAAAAAGTCTTGTTTTGTTTTCCAATCCATTTCAGTTGTATTTTCTGCAATTTTGTTCCACTGTTTTGTCATTAAGGCTTTGAAAGAGTTTCTTCCAATCTCGCTTTTGCTTTTTGGCATACGAAGGCGTTTTGCTCGCATTTCATACGGGGATGTGGTATACGTAAATAAGTTTGCAATAAGCTTGGGTCGATTGTTGACCAAGGCTTCATAGCAAGAAGTTACTGCCCGAATTTTACGTCAATAATTCAACGGAGACAGCTGTGCTGACTTTGAAAATTTTTCAGAAAATTTTGATAGTTGTCGGAGCGCAGATCGTTGAAATCTCTCTAGCTGATCCGATCGGGTTTTATTGATACCCAGTAAAATGCTTGAAGAGTATTCAAGGTGGCATCGGCAGTACATTTTATACAAGGAAATTAGACATGGCACAGGTAATAGGTCTCGTAATTGTCGTAGTTGAGACATGCGCCAACCAGCTTTTCGAATCATGCTGTTGACTTGGTGTTCAAATGTCAATTTAAGGTAAGCATCCAATTAGCTTCTAGATTCTCTGCGTAACACACTTTAGTACAAGTTCTTCTGCTGAGTTAGGAAACAGTAAACGCGGCCACATTTTGTGGAAAAAATGATCGAAACACCTATTTCTGCACACATTTACTGCTGACTACTGAGTAGCTCCAAAGTTTTTCAAACAACGACAGAATTGTGAATTGTAGACAAATTTTTGAAGTAACAAAAATATGAGCTTTTTCAAAAAAGTCTTACCGAGATTTGAACTCGGATCACAGGATTCTGAATCCTGAGTGTTAACCACTACACTATGAGACTTCGTTGATCAGCAGTTAAAATGTACATAATAAAAGGTCAATAACTCATTGTTGACAGGTTGTTCTTTTAGGTGCTGTCGGTGATCCTGATGATCTGCCTGGGCGTGCCGAGCACCTATGGCTGGAAGCAGTCGGAGATGGACTTCTGCTGGTTTGTCTTCTCCGTCTCGCTCCTTCTCCACCTCGCCCTCATCGCCCTCTACCTTCTCTCCGTCCCCCAAAACTCCTCCGCCATCCCCTGGGCCCTTATTGTGAGTTGGCTCCATTCATACTTACAGCCGTATGTTCCTTCAGCAAGCAAAGTTACGAAATAATCATGCTAAATTTTAAGTGAATCGAACCTTAACCGTGCTGCTAACAATTAACAAAATCATAACCGTATTGAGAATACGGTTTTGAGAAATACAGTTTTGGTTTGAGAATTGAGAATACCTAACCTAAACCTGCTTGTACCACTTCAAAGTTTGCGTTAAAATAACTGAAGAGATAGAAATAATTGTGCACTTGTGATTGCTAAAATGTAAGCGGCACTTTTCTTTTACTGTCCAGTCTTTTAAAGTCAAAAGGTCTCAGCTACATATGTCGCAGATCATCGAAGTAAAGCCAGTTTACAGGTGTTAAACCCTGAACTGGGGGACTAATGGAGGCAAGTAGAAAATGCGCAGAGCGCTAGCAAAGATTTTGACCGTCGCCTACGTCTCCCAATTCAGCGAATAACGCCTAGCTTCGAGCTAGGTTTTACGGAGCAGTCGTCTGAAAATCACTCAAGTGACAGGCCCGTTTCACCACAGGCGGATGGAGAAACCACAAAGCCTACACGGCCTGACTACGGCCGGCGCTAACTCACTAGACTACTCTAGGCTAGCCTTACGGCACAACAGCATAAAATTTGGCAATTTACTGACACGGGGCAGACGAAATATTAAAAACAGAACAGTGGGCAATAATTTAGAGACGAAACATGGTGGGGGAAGAACTCACAAAATATAAAATGCGCCAAGCGCCTCAAAAACCGTTCCCTACGTTTTACACGTGAAACATACCCATCCTGTTGAATTTGGCGTTCGGGGGAGAGCAAGGGAAAAACCGACCGTACTCGTCGGACAAGCCTGGGGTCTACACTAAAGGAAGCGAGAGTTAGACCGAAGTCAATTTGGAAAACTATCGAAGTTCATCCCCGTTACTTTACAATAGCAAATAAAAGAGCCCTACTGTGTGTGTGTAATTTTCCAACAATTCGGCAATGTGCAACTTTGGAATTTAAAGAGTAGATCTTATAATTTCTGTAAACATGATGGAGAAACTTTAGCTCCTGGCTTGGCTTGCTGCCACGTGGCACTTATTGCATCAGCAAAGCAATGCAAAGCCATTGCCTCACGTGATCAGTACACGAAAGAGAAGCTGTAAAATAATGAAACAAACATTGCCAAATTGCGTTTTTGATGTGCGCGCGGTAATTGTGTGAATTTAGAGTATAAAGAGACTATTTCTCATCGTGGAAATGTCAACCTCCACTAGTGGCAGCCCTCGCTAGTCCAACAGGTGCCCCCCTGTGCAGAGGTGGCGTCTCGACAACTCTGATACATGACACTCGGGTTGCCACCAGGGGATGTGGACATTTCCACTGCAAATATTTTTAAAACGAAACATAAAAACACATAACAATTTCGAATTAGAACATGGTGACACAATTTCGGAGCGATAAAAACAAGTGATAACAAGTTATACAAACAGATTAACCAATACAACGAATAATAAAACAAGTCCCTAAAATTTTGGCGTAATCTCCGGTAGAAAAAGCTTAAACACAGCATTCTAAATCACAAAAACCATTCCCACAGAATTTGCCTATATCTTCCCAAAGCAATTTCACCTTCAAAAGTTCTTTCGACAACAGTTTTGACTTTATAAATTATAACGATCAACATCAAATTTAGATTTTAGGTTCGGCTTTGGCGCCCCGGTTCAGAATACTAATTTAGACCAATTTTGAACAATTTTAGACATTCGCATAATAAGATAAAAACAAACAGTAAAACAAACAAATACTTTAACGACTGAATTTTGATACTCTTTACAAATTTTAACACAATTTCCTTGCCCCCCTCTCTGGAGGTCTCAGTAGATAGAACTAGGGATTGCTGGAATTTTAAGTCCAGAGTGCTAACCATTACAAGAATCCGATTATCCTAAACTATAAAAGCTCAATTGTGAGTTAGTTCACCCACACACTCATACACAACTATGCCTTTGTTGGTCGCGATCCAACTCCGGCCTCACTCATACTACCCATGGGATTTTTAGGTTAAAACAAATTCGTGTCGCTTTGGGGTACCCCCTTCGTGTCGTTTGCGAGAAACTCCATAATTTAACCCAAATTCGTGTCAAAACAATTCCAATTTCAACCCTGATTCCTTCAATTTCTTTCAATAACAATAAATTTCTCGAGCCAAGGACACAAACCGGGTACTGGCCAGGTTCCCCTTGTGCCTTGCTCCATCATTTCGACCATCTTTCTTTCGTCAACACTCTCTCAAAAAAATTTTATACAGTCTCGCATTCGTGTCCTCGGTAAAAATTTTGATTCCAGACTCACTAACTACTTATAAATATCTTTCGTGTCCCTAACGCATACATCCTACAAAATTTGGGTGACCTAACAACACATCATAGCGCGTACAATTTATATGGAACATCACCAACAAAAATTTTGGTTTGCCGCGACTGGCAATAAAAACAAACAAAGATATTACGGATCCATTGTACAGTCTACAAAGTCCCTAGTGTTTGGGGGCCAACTATACCCTTTCATCGCCCACGCGTAGCTACCAGAGTACTTCAGTGTCAATTTATATGTCGTGAAACACCCGTCGTGGTGGCACAGCCACCCAAATCCTCCACCCATAAGTCCGGAGGGATGTTTCCTATCAAACTCTCGGGCTCTAACAGTACAAGTCCCCATAATGACCTCCCATCTACAAATATGGTAAAAATAGTTGGGTCCTTTTAGGTGAGCCCATATAGTTCTAACACTACCAGGGGTATCAGGGTAGAGTCCATGTCACAATCTCAGTCCGAATTCATTTTTAAACTTCCCCTGACAGCTACGTTGGGTTTAAATCAGGTATAGCTTATTTTAAAGTTTTTCAAAGTCTTTGGTTATATTAGGAGCCAGTGGGGGCGTCAAGGACCTACTACCTTAGGAAAAGAAACAACAGATTAGTTATAGAATTTTAAAATTCCTCATTAATTTCAGAGCTCGAAATAAAATCCAGACAAATTTTTATTACCAAAACATACAAATACTACGATAACCGTTTTTACACCGGTTAGTTGTTATAATTTCGGTTAGATTCTCGAAAATAAAATAAATCAAACTGCCATTAGCTCTCTTTTTCAGCCCAACTACTTAGTTTTGTTAGAAAAATTCAATTTAGTCGCGGCAAAACCCATGAAATAAGACCCAAAGCAAATTATGCAGATAGTATGACAATTTCTACGTGCTGCGTTACGGTTCTGAGACTTTCACTAAATCAAATTTCATATCTTTCATCTTTACAATTCCAAATTTCGACAAATAATTTCGATATCACCCCTTTTAACCGGGTTTATCATCTACGACAATTTCGACTCATACCTACCAGTGTCGTTACCATTACTTACGCGCGCGCGTTGCACCTGTTGTACACATACACCAACAGGTTGCTACAGCAATATCTACCTTTATGTATAAAAGAAATCAAATGACACGCCTTTAATTTTAAGATCGTCAATTTTTCTCAGTCTTCCAGCCAGTACGACCCCAAATTCGGCATAGGATGTCCTAAGCGTAAAAGATGTTATAGTAGTGTTAATTGCTTTTTAAAATATATCATTGAAACAGGCGCTTTATGCACAATTTTGGTAAACTACATTCGTTGGGGTAACTACTGTCTGGGATGGCACGACACTGGACGGCAATTGCTCAGAACCGTAATTCGGAAAAATTTTGGCCGTGAAACCTATTATCAACCTACACCTCGGATTGCTCTAAGCAATATAACCCTACACTGTTGCATCGTGTTATTGCTATCAGAAACTTGTGCCAATACTTTTTGAGTATGTATGAAAGTGCTCGTACGTTTGTCCCGTTTACTGGGCTGTTCTGCCAGCCTTTCATACGTGCCTCCTGTTTGTGGTCACTCAGTGCAACTGTGTTGGGACTGTTTTATATCGTGTGTCTTTAAACTGCTGCTTGGTTCACACTTTATACTGCTATCAATTTCTCTTTGTACCCCATGAAATATACCCGTACTGAATTAAACTCGACCAAGTCAGCTAAATTAATTTCTTTATACCCCTTAGACAAACTCAGATACACCCGTATAAACCGTAAACTCCACCCAGATTACCCCACAATTTCGGTTGGCTTTGCGCGTATTTGAAAAGACTACTCACACAAAAATTAGTATTATTAACAAACTGTATAGAAATTTGTGCTCCATTTAATTAGGTCAAATTTTTTTAGATCAAACATAAAGCAACATAAATTTGAATATAAACTGAAAGACAAAACTAAGGCAAAATTAAAGCTGAAATGGAATGGCAAATTAGGTATTGTACAGGGAGTGCTCTTTTAGAGACTTTTTGTTAACTTACAATAACTAAATTCAAAAATAGCTAGACCAAGAGGAAAGGTTATTTATCGTACAGGGGGGTGCTCGTTTCGAGACTTTTTTGTTAGACAATATAAACGAAATCAAACTAAGTATCAACAAAGAAAATGGGGGGGAGGTTACGTATCCTACAAGGAGTGCTCATTCCGAGGCTTCTTTGTTAATTTCAACAATAAACTCGATGAAAACAATCTTTTTGTACTTTTGACTATGTTACTTTTTACTTTTCGAGTTTCGACTACAAGAAAAAAGGGTTAGGTACATTTTACACTATTAACTGGAAAAATTGAGCAATATATTATGGCTAGTAGTTAAGTAAAATAAACGAAAAATACCAGTATTAGCTTT
>JASANF010003075.1:0-20975 GCA_030248245.1 Trissonchulus sp. WLG1_4 | reverse complement strand
TACACAGCAGACATACAAATTGTCAAAATCGAATAAATAGCACTTATAAATGTATGCTGGTTTCAATATTATTTATTTAATTACGCAATTTAGTAAAAAAATTGCAAAGTTCATGAATTTAACAAAGTTTGACTAATTTCATAATGCATTACTCCTGTCTGTGCATGGCTCAAAGCGTGAAGTTAACAGACACTTTTCCATGAATTTGTACTCGTAGTACAAATTAGTACAAATTGTGGTACTTGTGGTACAAAATAGTACAAATTCTGAACTGTCAGAAAAATCATATTTCAGAATTTGTACTGACAAAGTGTCTGCCAACTTCACGCACGTCAAATACAGCCATTCGCACAGAAAAATAAAAACATGCAGCAAGCCAAGCAACTTAAGGGGGCGCTCCGGGAATCAGGGGTTATATAGAAAATTGGCAAAAAAATTGGCAAATGTCAATCTTTACTATACATATATGTACTATGGCACAAAAGAACACTGGAGGCAAAATTTCAAATGACGTGATCATGTCACGTGACTCTCAGAGCACCAAACGTGAGTGAATTTTCGGCAAACGATAACTCTGCTTATACTTTGCGTATAGTCACACTTTATATACCAAAATGTAGCTTATGTGCTTCTCTAGTTGAACATTATTTTGGTTTTTAACATACATGCCAGGTTTGGATAAAAAATGTCATTATGTGTTTTCGAAGTCGAACTCTGAGCAATAAAATTCATATAAAAAAATTTCTAAGCTTTATTTTAGAAAACTAAAAAATTGTTCAACTGCGCAGAGCCTACGGC
This sequence comes from Trissonchulus sp. WLG1_4, assembly GCA_030248245.1. NCBI lineage: Eukaryota > Metazoa > Nematoda > Enoplea > Enoplida > Ironidae > Trissonchulus > Trissonchulus sp. WLG1_4. The sequence goes on along the minus strand of JASANF010003075.1, from coordinate 20,177 downwards.
TATACTTGTGCAAAATTTTGTAGAAAAATATCTTACCAGCATTTTATAATCGAATGCCGAAAAATTGGTTTTGAATTCACACAGCCTATATTTGAGTCTACTGCTTCTGAAAATGGTTTCTTGTGCGATTTTTTTGCACAAAACGCAATAAAATTGTTTTAATTTTTCATTACGACTCATAAAAAATACGTATCGTCTGTTTGCAAAACCTCAAAAAGCGTTGATGCACTGGCTTACTTGCTGAATTTGTGTAAATGTCGAATAAAATCAGTAAATTGTCCAATTTTTTTCAAATTTTTTGCTATGGAGATATGCACGTCAAAACATCAGAAATTGTATTTTGGGCAACTTTCCTTCAAGAATGATAGGTCATTTTGGCTGTTTTTAAAAAATACGGCCCAAATCCTTGATTCCCGGAGCGCCCCCTTAAGGTGGTAGTAACGAATGTGCAGTGTTTTTCAACAGGCTAGTATTCAATAATTAATTAACTTTAGCGCATATTTTTTATATCGTTAGAAAGCGCTACTTTTCTTCTACACCTAAACAAAGTCTTATTGTACAACTGTAAAGATGATTTGTATGGCACGTGTTAAAAGTAGACCAATTTGGCTTTTTTGAGCACTTTCAAATCTGGCCACTTTTTGAAAAGTTTAAAGAACAAAAACATGCGAAAAATGACACAAATATTTAAAAGTGAATTATCTAGACCCAAAATGCACGATTTTATGATTTGTCGATTATTAAATGAAATATACGGTTTCAAAGTAAAAAGTGTCTATTCACACTCAACTTTCGGGTTCTATATCTGCGCAAAAATATAGGCAATTTGAAAAATTTTAATTTTGGGTCTAGAAAATTTGCAAAAGTTTATTCATGTTCATTTTTGTGTTCATGCGCTGCGCATGCGCTTAGAAAAGTGGCCAAAACTGTTAAATTTCCATTCTCCTGTTGTGTAGTTTGGCTTGTTGGCTTGGCTTGCTCCCAAAAATTTTTCACATAATCCCGCTAACTTCATTGGCCATTTTGTGTATATGAATCAATTTTTTACAGACTTTATTTTCAAAAAATACAGTTTGAATCAACTAAATTTTTTCAAAAATTTAAAAATTACTGCACAATCGTTACTACCACCTTAAGGTGGCACTCCTGAAATGTGGGTTTTGGCCATTATTTTGAAAACGCGCTAAAATAAACATGCATCGTAAGAACAAAAGTTGATCAAAAGTAAATTTCCTTCAATTTGATGTACATATCACATAAAAAAAATGTTGAACATTTTTGAGCAAATTTCGTCAAGAAAAATAGATTTTCACGGAAATGCCTTCACAAGCCAGTGCATTTACACGTATGTAATGAATTTGAAAGGCTGAAAAACACTAGCAGTAGTGTTTTACTGAAACGTGATTAAAAATTTTTGGTGTTTTATTGGCCCGTATTCACATACTAAGTGTAACGCTTAAACTTAGTGTTTACACTTAGGCCCGTATTCACATACTAAGTGTAACGCTTAAACTTAGGGCCAATTCCTAAAATGGACTTAACGGATTAGACTTAATTAAATCCGGAATTTAGGAATTGGATTTCGGATTTATCGGATTCAAAGTTTCAGACGGACTAAACGGACTTATTTTAGTCCGATCCAATTCCTAAAATGCCACCGGATTTAACTTTTAAATCCGTTTCAATTCCTAAAATACTTTCGGATTAAACGTGCTGCTGGACTTAATTAAGTCCGCTGAGCAAAAATCCAATTCCAAAAATGGATTTATTTAAATCCGTTTAATATTCGGATTTAAAACTACATGCAAATTGTAGGATTTTGAATCCGCGTAACGTTACGCGGATTTAATGGATTTAAAGGCAGGGTGCGTCTCATTTAATTGCTTATAACTTTAGACTACCTTAACCGATTTGGACGATCTATATGTCAAATGAAAGCGCATAAATTGGGCTTTTCAACTGCATAAGTTTTCACATTTTATTTTTTAGTTATACTCTAAATATTGGCTATTATTAAGCAAAAACACACACCCTCGCTGCTTTTTAACTGGAGAATTTTTTCATTTCATAAAGTTTGGTAGTTCTTCATGTCTATTACAAGCACGCAACATCAAAAAATTCTAAATTAGACTTAACCGTTAACTAAAAAGGGTTTTCAAAATCCTATTTTATTATATATTTTGTCAATTTTAGTTGCGTTTAAACTCCCGCTGAAAAACCTATAATGCTTACCGTTCGCGTGTTCCATGCTGTCATTATACACAAGTGCAGAAATGCGCATCCTCCCCTATGCGTTCACATATGCAGCAACCATACATATATTGTTGGAATTTTCTAACGTTCACCTTTCAGAATTAAAATTTGGAAATTTATATATACTTACACCTAATGTCCTAATTATATAATATGCATACCAAACAATATGTGTGTATATATTTATTATTTATTCGATGTGTACAAATAAGAATTATCAATTCATAATTTTACCTATTTTTCGTTATGTAATTTTTAAGTAATTGACCAGTATGGACCATTCATCACCTTAAATTTCATTCATTCACAGTAAATTTTAAGGCATGTCAAGTAAACAGACTCAAGACGTTAGTTCCGAATGTGCAGCAAATCCTGATGAACTGTGTTTTCGGCTGGTTTTGCAATATTCTACTTGTTTTGCTAAGATTTACTTAAAAATTACATAACGAAAAATAGGTAAAATTATGAATTGATAATTCTTATTTGTACACATCGAATAAATAATAAATATATACACACATATTGTTTGGTATGCATATTATATAATTAGGACATTAGGTGTAAGTATATATAAATTTCCAAATTTTAATTCTGAAAGGTGAACGTTAGAAAATTCCAACTTTCTGAAAGGTGAACGTTATAAAATTTCGACTTTCTGAAAGGTGAACATTCCATAATTTCAACTTTCTGAAAGGTGAACGTTCCATCATTTTGGCTTTCTGAAAGGTGAACGTTGGCAAATTTCAGTTTTCTGAAAGGTGAACGTTGAGAAAAAAATTTCTGATAGGTGGCTTTCTGAAAGGTGAATTTCTGAAAGGTGAACGCAAGCGGTATGAATCGACCCTAATAAATAGTGTATAAAACTAGGGGTTCAACTGCATTCTGTTTAAAGTATCTTAAAAAGGTTATCAATCCCGTTTGCAGGCAAAAAAAAGAAATTTCGAAACAGGGATTCGAACTGTGATCAGTAGGGTGGGAAGCAAAAAAGTCTTATCCACTAAACTACCAGGGTATTAGAATCAGTGCATTAAATTGTCTTCATAAACTTTCAGTACGAATTGAGTGCTGAGTACAATTGAAAAAGTAAAATTTTTCACGCTAAATATGTTGAAAAAACACAAATTACGATGGAATTAATAACGCACCACAAACCCACACTATTATTTCACTAGTAGGCTTAAGTTTCTTATAATTGGCTGTTCCTGGTATCACATGTAATATGAGCCATATTTTGATTGGCCGATTTGCGTAATGACGCTTGGAAGCAAAACGGAAGCATTAAGAACAGTTTAAATCTTGTATTTTAGGAATTGGATCGAACTTAATTAAGTCAGATTAAAAATAGTCGGATTTAATTAAAATCCAATTCCTAAAATGCCGGATTTAATGGATTTAAACGCATCAACGTGCTCAAATAAGTCCGACTAAACGGATTTAAAATATGCAGCGAGACAAGTTAAATTCGTTAAATCCGGTATTTTAGGAATTGGATTTTGCAGCTTGTTAAATCCACTCGTTAAGTCCGACTAAAATAAATCCGTTAAGTCCATTTTAGGAATTGGCCCTTAGTGTTTACACTTAGTGTTAGCGCTTATAAGCGCTAAGTGTTATTCACATACTTAGTGTTTATTTAAGCGCTTAGCAAACACTAACGCTTAACTTAGCGTATCAATTTTGTATTCACATACTTAAAATTTAGTGTTTGGCTTAGAATTAAGTTTAGGGACCTCGGGAGCTCCCTAAGCGCTAAGCGCTTAGTTAGTGGATGGTTTGGGGAAGGGGTGGGGAGAGTGGGGGAGGTTCTTGGCCGCCATGGGAAGGAAGGGCATGCAATTTAGGATATATTAGTAACATTTTCCGACCAATTCGATCCATTTTGCTAGTTTAATCGCCAAAAATAAAAAATGCACTTTGTTGTCCAAATTTGTTTTTTTACATTTTTGAGTAGAGCATCTTAATCGAAGTAATTTTTCTTCAAGAACTTCTATTTGAAAATTTATATTTTTCATGATATGCCCCCTGAAACATGCAGAGCTGATTTTGCATTTTTCAGGAATCCACCTGCTGAAAACATTTTTTACAAATGTATAGTTCGAGAAAAATATATATTATTAATAACAAATAGTAATTTAAATAAATCTATAATCGGATTTATAAATACCAAATGGAAATGCGGATAAATAACGAATTCCGGATCCACATCAAGCAGGGAGCGCACTTCAAGCCAAAGCCAAAACTAAGCACAAAAGTTGCTAAACGCTAAGTTTAGTATAACACTAATTTTTAAGCGTTTATTTTGTGAATAACAGTTTAGTACGAATTAAGCGCTAACACTTAGCAAACGCTTAGCGTTAGTATGTGAATAACTCTTAGTATGTGAATTCGGGCCTTAGTGTTAGCGCTTATAAGCGCTAAGTGTTATTCACAAACTTGAACTTCTACCATGCTAAACATACTTAAGAGCTTAGCGCTTAGGAAACGCTTAGCGTTTGTTTGTGAATAACACTTAGTATGTGAATACGGGCCTTTGAGTGTGGTATAATTTTTTTGTGAACTAACGCAATACTTTCTGCATGAGACAGAAATATAGTGCGTGTGAATACAAACGCAAATTTTCGGCTTGCGATTTTAAAAAATTGGCTCAACGAAAAATGTTAAAATTTGGCACATAAATGCACCTTGTCATCTTCGAGCGGTCGCAAAATTTGATTTTTGGCAAATCGATAGTATCTTAAAAATTTAGCCAAATTTATGTTTTTCAAAAATCGTGATTTTAGTGTTTTTCGATATATCAATCATATTCATCAAAAATGACTTTTTGCGACCGCTCGATCACGTTGAGGCAAGCAAAATGAGCTATTGATTGTGCAACAGCTACTTACTTGCGAAGAGAAGTCGTAAGCCGAAATTCCACTCACGTTTGGTCTATAGTGAATGCTAATTTGTATCAATCAACTTTATTTTTTGTATTTAGGCATACTTTTACACCAGCTTGCCATTGTGTATCTAAAATTGGCCCCAAACTGCCGTTTTTTGAAAAGTCACATTTCAGGAGCGCCACCTTAAAAACCAAGGTTTTTCGCCAAAGGGCACAGATTCCAAATCGCATGTTTTGAGTTGAGGAGACATAAAATTTTGACACAATATATAAGAATAATCAAAAAAACTGACTAATTTTTATTTTTTTAAGAAATGGACTTTGAAGCGAGATACTCCCGCTTGTATCTGTTTCATCACTTGTGATAGTGTTGGATCAGCGTTGCTCAACTCTTTTATCTCGGGCAGACGTAGAGGTAACTGCTCTGCCAGTAGGTGGATGGAAACTCGGGCATCATCTTCGGCTTCGTGGTCTGTGACACTAGTATCATGCAGTGGTAAAGGGAGCCTCGATAAAGCATCAGACAGCTTATTTTGAGAGCCGGGGATGTGCACAACGCTGTAGGAGTAGTTTAAGAGTTGCGCATACCACCGAGAAATCCGCATAGGTCGCGTTCCACTTTCTCTGCGATCCAACAAAGCCACTAGAGCTCTGTGATCGGTTCTTAGTGTGAAATCGCGACCCCAAAGATATATGTGCCACTTGTGACATATGGCCCACTTGCACGCAAGAGCTTCTCGCTCGCCAACAGAGTAACGCCGCTCGCAGTCAGAAAGCGTACGAGATGCCAAGGCTATGACGACTTCTCGACCTTTCTGAACCTGGGAGAGGGTAGCCCCAATACCAACCATTGAAGCATCAGCTGTGACTATTGTTACTGCATTGGGATCAAAAAAGGATAGTGTGGGCGATTGCTTGATTAGCTTTTTGATGGAGACAAAAGCTTTCTCCGCCTCGGCAGACCATTCAAACTTTTGGTCTTGACGAAGCAACTTGCGCAGCGGTTCCACCACTGTCGCAAAGTTTGGAACAAATCGCATAAGCCAGCTGCAACCTCCGATGAAGGACCGAAGAGTTTCTTCATCTTTGGGTGCGGGCGCTTCATTAATTGCTTTTATGCGATCTTCCTTTGGCAAAATGCCGTCTCCGTTGACTTTGTGGCCCAAAATCTCCACCTGTTCCTGTTCGAACAAACATTTGGCCAGACCTAATTGAACACCGTGATCTTGCAATTGCTGAAGTACAGCTCTCAAGTTTTTCCGGTGTTCTTGTTTGATTTTCCAAACACCAAAATATCGTCTTGATAAACGAAAACGCCTTTCTGTCCAGCTAATATTTGGGAAATAGCTTTTTGAAAGGCGCTGGCGGAAGAGTTTAGTCCCATAGGAAGCCGCTTAAAGCGATAAATGCCTTTATGGGTGATAAACGCAGTCAAATGTCTGCTGTCTTTGGCTAGTGGCATCTGAAAGTAGGCTTTCGTGAGGTCCAACTTTGTAAATAATTTTGCCCCGTGCAGCTGGAAGAAACAGTCTTCTATACGTGGTAGAGGATATTTGTCTAACACTACATACTCATTCAAAGGTCGCAAGTCGGTGCAAATTCTAAGCTTTCTATAGCTTGGCGTTGAACCTTTTTTTACAACTACCACCATTTGGTGAATCCATTCCGATGCATCGGTTTTCTCTATGACGTCATCGGCCTCCAGCTGATCCAATTCCTTTGAAACATCGTCTAACAAGGTGAAAGGAATTGGTCGCAGCTTGCGTTGCACTGGTTTTGCGGTCAGCTTCATTTCTATTCGATGCGCAAACTTGGTCAAACAGCCTAGTTTATTCGAAAATAAACGAGGAAACTCGTGTGCTAATTCTTCTATTAGTTGCTGGTTTTGTGTGCCAGTTGCACACACTGACAAGGAGCTCCCACTTATATTTAATGGCAAACTGTGAATCAGGTCAAGACCAAGCAGTGGTTTTGGTGAATCAACGATGTACGCCACAACTTTAGCTGTTTTGTTTTGAAATCGAACATTTACTTCAGCACAACCACTTATTTGTTTTATAGGTGTGTCATCGTAATTCAACAGACGAACTTTCGCAGGGCTGATTTCACTTTCACCAAAATTTTTGCGGAACCAGTCATTCGGTAAAATTGTGACTGGCGAACCCGAGTCTATAGTTATCTCACAGGGTTTTTCAGAGTTCCCACCCTTAGACACCCAGATTGTACACTTGATGCTTGACTTGTTGTTGAGATTTGGACCTATGTTCAATACTTGGACTTCTTCTGAATCTTCGGGATTATTTTCATTGAAACCTATCTCTCGAACATTCAGTCTATTAGTCTTACACATTGCAGCAAAATGTCCGAGTTTACCGCACTTGTTGCACTTTCTCCCACTTGCTCGACACTGTGCTTGTCCAGCGAAATGATCCGAGGCACCACATCGAAAACAGCTACTTTTCTTACTCTGGTTCGAAAATTTGTCAGTGTTTGTATTTTCTCGCTTGTTCGTGTTTTTATAGCTACTTTTGTTGTGGTCAGGTTGCCACTGACCTCGCCGTCCAGTCACTTGTACTTTGTGGACATAGCCGCTTTCAGTCAAGTCAGTAGATTTAATCATTTTCTTGGCCTCTTTGTTGGCTTTCTCGGCCTGACGACAAATAGTGAGAGCTGTTTCGAGTGTCAGTTCATCATCGGGTTTAGTTAGTAATCTTTCTCGCAGACGGTTGTCTTTGACTTTTTCAATGATCTGGTCTCGCACCATTTCGTTATGCAAACAACCAAAATTACACTTGCTCGCTAATTCTTGGAGGTCGGCATAAAACGAGTCAATGCTTTCCCCAGGCGCTTGGGACCGTTGGCGAAAATTATAACGGGCCAAAACCGTGCTTAACTTGGGTTCAAAGTGTCTACCGAGCAGTGTCATGACATCTTCGAACGTCTCTGGGTCCGGCCTTGGCAGACTGTAATAGATCCTTTGACCTTCAGTCCCCAAACAATGAAGCAGAATTGCCACTTTCCGCTCTTCACCATAACGTCCAGCGCCACTTGCCACGATATAGTTCTGAAACGTTTTGGTCCATAACGACCACGGCATCGCGGGTTCACCCGGTGTGGGTAAGAATGGTCGTGGAGCCGTGAACTCCATAGTCCTCGTCGCCAAAATTCTGTGTGGTGTCGAGCTAATACTTAACAGCACGCCACTTAGTATAAATATGACTAGTTTTACATGCACACAGGAGCAGAACTCACAAGTAGTTTTTTTTTAGGTTTCTTTATCAAGTTAGGATACTACACTTAGTTAGCAGGATTCTCTAGGCTAAGCTGGCAGGATTTTTTCTGAAAATTTCGATTTTTTATTGCCTAAGCCTAAGCCTAAGCCTAAGCCTGAACCTAAGCCTAAGCCTAAGCCTGATACTAAGCCTAAGCCTAAGCCCCATACTAAGCCTAAGCCCTAAGCCTAAGCCTAAGCCCAAGCCTAAATTAAGGCCAAGTTTGAATTTGGTCAAAAATTAGAAGTTTCTGGCGAATTTGGCCAATTTTTTGGCAGGAACCCGGTAAAAGAGCATTTGTTTTGATTCTAAAAAATTGTAAACAATAATCTGACACCATTTAGACACGATTAGAACGGAAAAAACAAGAGCTTCGAAAGAAGACTCAAAGAAAAACAAGACTAAAAAAATTGCGAAAACGTCCCTTACTGAGGGTTCAGATTTCGGGGGGTCGTATCTCAGAAAATCCAAAAAATGAAATAGGGGTTCTTGTAGCAAAAATGCTTCCCCCAAGGTGCTCTACTCAAAAAAATAGGTCCACTATTCCCCCCCCAACTGCATTTAACCCGCACATGTGAGTGTGCGTGTGTTTTCAAAAATACTCAAATTTAGGCACAGGTTTGGATTTAGGCTTAGGCTTAGGCTTAGGCTTAGTCCCAGAGTTAGTATCAAGCTTAGTTTAGGCTCAGTCTGAGGCTCAGGCTTAGTTTTGTAATTTTGCAATTTATATGTTTTTATGTGCATAGCCTTGCACGAAGGAAAGCTAAGTGCGGATCCACATCAAGCAGGGAGCGCATTACAAGCCAAAGCCAAAACTATACACTTAAAACTTGCTAAGCGCTAAGTCTAGTATAACGCTAATGTTTAAGCATTTATTTTGTGAATAACAGTTTAGTACGAAATATACGCTAACACTTAGCAAATACTTAGCGTTAGTATGTGAATAACACTTACAGGTGTAGTATGTGAATTCGGGCCTAAGTGTTCCTGTGACAGCTTATAGAAGTTGACTTCATAAATCGTCTTCGGCCTGCAATTTCATAACAATCGTTTGAATTTCGCACTTTTACGCTTTATGTAGTTTAATCAAGCATTTTCCAAAACACTAACACTAACTTTAGTGTCAATATGTAAATACGGGCCTAAGTGCCATTCTAAATTTTGGCAAAAATCAAGTTGGTTTTAGAATTTTTGAAAATTCTCATGTCAAAAACGGTTAAAATTCAACATTTTAGACGAAAACAATTATTATTATTGTTTAAACAATTATTATTATTAATTATTGTAACAAGACTAGTGCGTCTAGTTTAGACTAGTTAGACTAGATCTACAACGTGAAGTCACGCAGTGTTTAACAATAAAACTTGTTTTGGAAAAAATTTCAAAATTCAAACTTAGTCAAAGTTGACTTGCAATGCGATTTGATCGCATATGAGGTGATTACAGGTAGTCAACAAAAGGGAAAAATTCCAGGAGCCAGAACTTTTTATACGGTTGTGGTATCGACGTGAAATTTTTTTAAATGCTAGGGCTCGTCAAGAGCTATCGATTGATAGGTCGCACGATGACGTAATAACCAACCAATGTTCCGTATTAATTAATAGTTGAACGCTGATTTAACGTGGCGTCCGTCAACGTCATGTAAGGTGTCATTCGAAAGCGCCTGAAGTTCTGAGCAGAATGCCGTCAATTTCATGTTTCTACGTCAACGTTGAAGCAAGTTATAACGGTTTCGATTTTTCCGAACTTTTAGTCAATACGCATATGGTGTGAGTAGTCGCGGAGGAATTTTTTTCGAACAAAATGTTTTAAAAAAAACTTTAGGCAATAACTTTTTCCAGGGACCACGTAAAAGGTTCCAGTTTTCACTATTAGATATAGCAGACTATGGGCTTTTATTTGATACCAAAAAACTATACGTTAACGCTGACTTATATACAGAAAAATGTAAAATAAAATCTTAGAATAAAATAAATTTCAGATTTTTTAGACATGTATGGCCGGCTCCGGAGTAAAAATTGTTTTGTGTAAGGATCACAGTTATATGGATGACCTCATGGAAGCGTTTCTTTTGTTATATCAATGGTAACACGGACGTTACGTAACATTTTTGAAAAATACTCAGTTTACGCAAAAAATTTTTACGCCATAACTTTTTTTAGCTAGCTGGTAATAAGTTCTAGTTTTCGGCATCAGTTAGGATATAAGAACAGCTTTCATTTGACACCTTAAAAACTATAGGTACCGCTGACTTATGTGTCAAAAAACGTAAGATTAATTTTGACAAATAAAATAACTCCAACTTTATTGACCTGGAACCAGAGAACCAGGCCACGTGCATCATAATGCAAGCTTATTTCATGTTTAGAACATCAAAGCCAGCCCTTCCAAGGTCACGTGGCCATATTATTATAATTATCACTATATTTAGGATATGGATGACCTCATGGAAGCGTTTCTTTTGTTATATCAATGGTAACACGGACGTTACGTAACATTTTTGAAAAATACTCAGTTTACGTAAAAACTTTTTACGCCATAACTTTTTTTAGCTAGCTGGTAATAAGTTCTAGTTTTCGGCATCAGTTAGGATATAAGAACAGCTTTCATTTGACACCATAAAAACTATAGGTTACCGCTGACTTATGTGCCAAAAAACGTAAGATTAATTTTGACAAATAAAATAACTCCAACTTTATTGACCTGGAACCAGAGAACCAGGCCACGTCCATCATAATGCAAGCTTATTTCATGTTTAGAACATCAAAGCCAGCCCTTCCAAGGTCACGTGGCCATATTATTATAATTATCACTATATTTAGGATAGTTTTTAAAACATACTAATTAAAACATACTAATTAAAACATACTAATTAAAACATACTAATTAAAACATACTAATTATTAACAAACAATTATTAATATTATTATTATTAAACAAACATTATTTTTGAATTTTTAGTATGTCACTTTGTCCACAGCACTCTAAAACTAAATATTTAACGACAAAAAACCTACTTATGAATTTGGTCAAAAAATTGAATGTTGGCTGGAATTTTCCTACATTTTCAAAGGCCCGTATTCACATACTAACACTAACGCTTAAACTTAGTGTTAGCGCTTATAAGCGCTAAGTGTTATTCACATACTTAGGCCCCACTGACGGTCCCAGGACCCAAACTTCGATTTCGGGGGGGGGGGGGCGGAGGTCTGAAGAAATTTCTTACTTTTAATAATAGCGTTTGTCAGCTTTACGGTATCTTATTTATAGCCGCAGCCATATCAAGGACTATGAGTTGAGTCTGTCTGTAGTAAAAGCCAGTAGTGTACTGTACTCAGGGAAAAAACCGACATTTTTTCAATTTTTAGACCGAATTAATCAACTGGAGACGTATGAGAAAATTTTTCCGACAGGAATATAAAACACAATATGGGAACATCAGATCAGACAGTGTATTCCACAACTAAATGCAGCATAATATTATACTCATGTACATATACATGCATAAGGCTTTGATGAAAAATAGTAACAAGGAATAGTAAGCCAGGGGCCTGCTGCACCAAAGTCATATGCAATACATAGGTTCATATGTTAATAGTTTCATATGTTCATATGTTATAAGCCCATGAATTTTCGTTGCACAAAAAGCCTATTGGAATAGGCTGATTTCTCATAGGTACAATAGGCTAAGTTCAATAGGTTAGCCATAATTCAGCGTGCTGTTTCATATGTGTCTTAGTGTGCGTGTGTGTTTAGTTTTCAAACTTCTCCCAATAACTTTTTTCAGCGTCATTTTTAGCCAAAAGTTCTTGGAGAAAAGTTGTTTAAAGATGGGTAGGCTTTCCTATGATGTGCATAACATGTACTTTTGAAAAATAAAATATTTACGTATTTTGACGCTTCTTTTTCAGTTTTGATAGGACTATTTGAACTCTAAAAATCTTACCAAATTTTGAACCAAATCGCAAAATTCTTTGGGTATGCATAGCAGCACAGATGTCCAATTCAAAGTGCAAAAAGTTTTTCCCGAAAACGTGTAGAAGTTTAAAACAGTTGAGTTAATAGGTAGTGCCTCAGTCTATTGCAAAACAACGACAATTCATAAGTGTTTTGCAATAGGCTCGATAGGCAATATGCTCTTTGTGCAATGCGAGCTTATTGCACTTATGAAAAACAACTTATTGAACTAATGCTGCGCAGCCTATTGCTTATTGCTTATGAACATATGCTTATGCTTATGAACAACTCAAAGCCGGTAATAGGTATGAACCTATTGCACTTATTTACTTAAGAATGCGTTTGTGCAACAGGCCCCAGAGTTAAACGCTTAGTCAAGTATAATACTATTTTTAAGCGTTTATTTTGTGAATAGCATTTTAGGTAGTACTAAACAAGCGCTAACACTTAGCAAACGCTTAGCGTTAGTATGTGAATAACACTTAGTATGTGAATTCTGGCCAGTGTTAGCGCTTATAAGCGCAAAGTTATTCACATACTTAAACTTCTAATATACTAAACATACTTAAGCGCTAACACTTAGCAAACGCTTAGCGTTAGTATGTGAATAACACTTAGTATGTGAATTCGGGCCTTAGTGTTTATTTAAGCGCTTAGCAAACACTAACGCTTAAGTTAGTGTTTTGGTTTTGTATTCACATACTTAAAATTTAGTGTTTGACTTCAAATTAAGCTTATGTTTATGGACCTCTGGAGCTTCCTAAGCGCTAAAAGTTTAATTAGGGGGTGGTGAGGGGAAGAGGTAGGGCAGGAATTAAACTAGCCATATTGACTAGAATTTAACTAGCTAGCAGATTTAACTGTGTACGTGTGCGTGTATGCTTGTAGTAGCGTGTCTGTGTTGTAAACTGAGAATTAGGGCCTATGAAACTGGGGCTGTGGTGTAGTGGTAGCATTCTTGTCTTCGAGGCAAGTGGCCCGGTTCGATTCCCGGCGCCTCCTTTTCTTTCATTCTTTCTAAATTGGGGTCCCCTCTTTCTTTCAACATAGTGGGACCGTGACATATAACGGAGAGGATAGGGTCGGGTCCTCAGAACAGCCTTATCCCCGAAACGCCTTCGGAGGTAGGTTAGGACTAGGAGCCCCATGCCCTGGGTTGAGATTGGCACTTCAACCATTACAGTGCTTGTGCTGTGTTCTGGATGACTGTGTACATGGTTTCTCTTATGTGGTCCTTCTGTTAAAGATAATCCAAAAAAACCCTCGGTTTCGGTTGGGGGTGAACCGGAGAAAACTCTCGGTTTCGGTCAAGGGTGAGCCGGTTAAAATTAGGGATGTCGCGGATGTGACTTTTTTCACATCCGCGGATGCGGATGCGGATGTTGACTTGTGACATCCGCGCGGATGCGGATGCGGATCTTTTCAGAATACGTTATAAACAAGTTATAAGCCAAATTTTTGAAAAAGTTTTCACCAAAAAATACATAATATACTAAAAATAGCAAGTATGGATGCAAGAATGCCAGTACTAAGGAATGGGGCTTAGATAAACCAGTTTGTATCAAAGTTGTGCATTCATTATATATATGTCTTCTAAGCCATGCGCCGCCATGAGCAGCTTGTTTAAAACGCTATTGGTTAACTTTATGCCAACTCAGAGGCTATCGGCGTGACCCTCTGGTTACTTGATGCTTTTGGTTTTGGTTGGTGTATAATCACTATACGTACCCTGTCTATTCTTTCTAATCTACGAAAGCATGCAAGTTAAAAACTGATAATATTGTTTGACAATTATTGCTTTAGAAGTCTGTGGCCTAGTCTCTCTCAAACATGCAAAACTTAGTTCGAATATGCCTGCAATATCAAATATTTGTGTTCGTGAAGCGTACTTTGAAAAGAGCGATTTGCAACAAACAATGAGGTGAAAAGCCTAGAATAAAGTTTCAATTTACCGTTTTAAGAGCAAAAATATTGGTATATACATACACAAAAATCAAAATTGCCGTCTGACTTTCTACATTTTTAGTAATTTTTGCCGAATCTGCAACATCCGCACATCCGCATTAAGGCCTATTCACACGAGGGCGCATGAGCGGGCGCATTGCATGGCGTACGCCATGGCGTACGCCATGGCGCATGAGCGGGCGCATGAGAGGGCGCATGAGAGAAATAATGCAGCAGGCTGTGTGAAAACAGAATGCACCCGCTCACACAATGCACACAAGCACAATGCACACAATGCACGCAATGCAGTAGGCAAGTGTGCGTGTGCGCCCGCTCATGCGCCCGCTCATGCGCCCTCTCATGCGCCATGGCGTACGCCATGCAGCAAAATGAGCCCTGTGTGAATAGGCCTTTAAATTTTTGCGGATGCGGATGTCAAAAAGTTGCGGATCATCCGCGGATGCGGATGCGGCAACTGGTCAAGTTGCTAAGAAACGGCAACAGTTTCCATTCTTTGAACAAATGCTGTTTCTGAAAGATTGCGTCAAACGGCGACGGTTCGTTTTTAAATTTCTGAAATGCTAGCTTTTGCTAGTTGACTTATTATTTCTACACAGTCTAGCTGTTGTATATAATATTAGTTAACACATACTGATTAGTATTAACTAATTTATTAATTTGAATAATTGATTAATTTTTTTAACAGTGAACCAACCAACTTGGTTGAGGGTCGTGGGGGTCGAGAGAGGTACCTGGCGTCTGAAGGGATAGGGAGTGCTGCTGACCCCCCATGTGCATCTATGGTCTTGACTTGAAAAAAGTCGTCAGTCTTTTAACAACCTTAAAGTAGTTTTAATTTGTTTAGTGTCCAAGACTCCAACATAAAACTGTCACAGTCGCAAGAAGACGACGATGGCAACTTTGACGATAACCTCTCGATTATATCCAACGACAATGCGACGGTGACCGCTCAGGATGCGGTGGATGCCAATGCTCAACTTTCTCAACGTACTTCAGTGACCTCCCCCAACCTTGCCATTATTCCAAAGCAGAAGATCAGAAATTCAGAACCAGGACCGCCTTCCCTGCTAGCCCACTTGACATTGAAATGCTAGAGGCCGTGAGGTAATTAAGACGGCGCTCACAACCAGGCGAAGTGAACCTTTATGCCCTGCATGTAGGGAAAATTCTACGCAGACTGCAACGTGACAAACAAGCTCTTGCCAAAATTTGAATTCAGCAAACTTTGTTTGACATAGAATTCCCACCCCAACCTCCTCCTCCCCCGGTGACTTCCACGGCTTCTTTTCCTTACATCTCTCAACCACACACCTATGTTATGGGTTACTATGGTTCGCCCGTACCGTACAGTACACCCACACACTCTCAACAACCTACTGATACAACACCGACCAGTGATTATACCCCATTGTAGCAATTTTACTGGTGCTTTGTTAGCACATTGCTTGTTTGTTTGAAGTTTGTTAACTTGTGTAGTGTCTGACTGTGAACAGACTGTGATTGTGTGAATAACAATTAATGTAACTGTATTACGTATGTTTAATTGCCTATGCATTGGCTTACCTAATTTGCATACAGACTCTTGCTGTGTACGTATTGTCTGTACGCTGTATTCGTGTGTGTGCGCGTGTGCGCTTCCCTTTTGTTTTGTTATCTGTTTTGTAATGGCGGCCGTTTGGCCATTCCAATAAACTGGACACTTGGAGTGCGGTCGGTCCTGTATTGCTCTTAGGCTAGCGCAAGCAAGCCTACGATTGTTATTGGAGGTCCCACCGCAGGTGAGCGGATTCTTTTTCAGATATAGCCGCATGACTATCTTATTTGACAGTCGGTATGCGTGCGACAACTGCATAGTTGCGTAGATTATCATCTTTATTTTGTCGATCTCTTAGTCGAGATAGATGCTATCACAATTGCATAATTGCGTTATAATTTTGCTTTTGTAGCCTCCTGTTCGAGGCTTTGCAAGTACCTACTGATACGTAGTTGTATTAGTGCTCGCTTCTTTGTGGAAGCTGAGTTGGGCTGTCGATTTTGAGTTTCTTTTCAAACTCTAATAATCGTTTCTGTTGGCAGGTTGGTCTGTTCACTGACCCGTGCCAAGCCGAACCGCTGCGTTGGTTTTTTCCCTGATTTCCTGCTGTCTTCCTTTTTCCAGCTCCGAAGTGAGTCGCTGCTGTGGTTAGTATATTGCTGTAGTAGCTAAGAGGATGGATGAGTAATCATTGCAGAAGTTGCAAAGGGATATGCGTGCGTTAGAACGCCGCTTGCAGTCGGTTGAACAGGAAAATATAGAGCTCAAAGCAGCTAATTCAGCCCTCGAAACTCAAGTTAATACAGGGAAAACAGACGATTTGGCTAGTAATGCTAGTACTGATAATGACTTTGACCCCAAACTACAAAAGTTCACGGGTGCCCCGGGTTCAATTGCGTTCCAGAAATGGCTTCGTCTTTTTGAGGCAAAGGCCATTAGCTCTAACTGGTCTGACAATGAAAAGGCACGTAAGCTAGTAGGGTATCTTGAAGATCCTGCTTTGGCCACTTACGAATCTCTGACCCGAGTGGAAAAAACTGACTATTCTGCAATCACTTCCAAACTTTTGGAAAAGTATCAACCATTCACGGCTGATATGTACGCACTGCAGCTCAGTTCACGTAAAATGCGCCCGAAAGAGAGCGTCACGCAGTTTAGTCATGAGCTGCTAGAGTTGGCCAAAAGTGCGTTTGGTCGTCTTACCGACGAAATTTTGAATTCGCAAATTCGTCGTTATTTTCTTCACGGCTTGGAGCCTTGGTTAATGTGGGAAACCATGCGCCAGGACTCTCAGACGTTTAATGAGGCGGTCAAAGTAGCTGAAAAGCTTTATCATGAGCGTCAAGTTTACCAAGAGGCCATGAAAATTTCTGCTTTTGGTAATGATCTGACCGACTCACCACGGGGTGCTGCGCGGCCTTTTTCGTCCGACATTGCAGTAACTTCGTCGGTGCAAGCCGTCAGTGAGGTCAAGTAAAACGACAATTCCGATAAGTCTGTCGCAGCTGTCGCTTCAGGGTTCGATTTTACATCGATTGAAAAGCGATTGGCTGGAATTGAACGTCGTTTAGCACCACGACGAGGCCGCGGATGGAGTGGCCGTGGCTCCAGGCAGCAGAGATCTGAGATTCACAAACCCAGTGACAAGTTTTGCTCTCATTGTCGGAAGCCTGGGCACAATCGCGAGGAATGCTATCGCCTCAAGCGAGAAACCGAAAGCAGATTCGAGACTAGAAAAACCTTTCCAAGACCAAGTCGCGGAAGAGGTCAAAAGAAGGAATCTGAGATTGGAGTCGTCACTGCCTATAGCATAACTCCAGTCGAAGTCAGCGTTTTGCAACAGGAATCAACAGGGAGCACTGCAGCACCTGCAGGTCATGATAGTTTTGGGCCCAGTGTAACACCAATTTCTTTACTGAATGAAGCCTGTCAGGCTGAACCATTCCATTAAGTCATGGAACAGAGCAATATTACTCAGGTCCAGCATTTCTGGCTGATGCCATCCAGTGACTTAAATTTAGCAATAGAAACGACAGTCCCTGTTTCTTCGTCGCGAGTCTAAAAATCGGTGATGTGATTATAAAAGCTCTGGGTACCGGCAAATAGCATGCCCAAACCGGTTGTACGTGCGAGTTTTGCAACATTTGTGCAAAAGTTCTGCACAGAACCCTACTCGTACCTGGTTTGCACAACGGACAATAAGCGCGGATTCCAACAGCAGTATTTCACAAATACTTGCTGCAATCCAGTCCTTGTACAATATGGAAGAAGAGCCAGCCATATGTCAAGCCTACGAAAGGCTTAAACCTGCTAATCACCGAGCAGACTCAAACGACCGCACGGTTGAGTTGCCATCACAACCCTTTAATAGTTTAATGTCAATGCTTTCGCGGACAAATTCGCAAAACTGGTGTACCAAGAAGAAGAAGAACAGCGTAAAACTGTTGTACCAAGAAGAAGAAGAACAGCGTAAACGCGCTTGGGAAGATAAAGTCTTCTGCAAAGTTTACTGGGATCTTACCGGTACACGAAAATTTGCTACTTTGGAGTCAACTCGAGACTTCACGCCTGGTGAAAGATTATGCCTATGGCCACCGAATAAATTTTTTGGCTATCTGAGTGCTATTGTAATTCTGTACGCTGCTAAAAACAAGTCAACACTTTAGCTATTGCTGCTAAATGAACCAAGTGGCGCAGAACCCGACGAAGACGCAGACTACTCAGTCGAAGAACGGACGTCTAGTTTAAATCAGCGGATGGAAAATTTCAAAAACTGTCACAAAGTGTTTGTCATGACTGACGTTGGTGACCATACGTTCAGCAAACACTATCGCGCACTCCACCATTTAGCTACCCAGCTGTCATCGATACCCAGCAGTGTCACTCAGTTACTGCATGAATCGTTTCGCGTAGAAGAGGACACTGTGGAACAGCACAAAGCTGCTGAAGATGGTTCACTGAACAGTTATCAACGGACTGCGGTGGAAAACGTTTTGACGTCACCGACTACGATTATCCAAGGGCCACCAGGGACAGGAAAAACCTACACTACGGCGAAGCTAATACAAAATCTGCTTGATTCTAATTGCGATGGCAAGATACTGGTTTGCGCATCGTCAAACACCGCCGTTGATGCCCTTGCAAGATCCATTATGCAGTGCTGTGGTACACAAGGCCTAGTACGGGTACACAGTGAATTTCTTGAGCCGTACGTATCCGGAGAGCTTTATTGGATTTCTCAGTAGTATTTGGCGTCTGTTTGGGAATACAAACCCTCATACTTTTCAAAAGTGAGGGTTTGTATTCCCAGACAGACGCCAGTGCAGAAAAACTGATTTCATGTTTCAATATACCTAGACTGAGCTTTGCAGCGAACCGGATGCAGTATTTAGTGTGCAACCGAAAATGAGCAACAGGACAACGCAAAACAAAAGTATTTTATTGACACCAAAAAACACAAAATTTGCAAAGAGGCAACAATACACAAACAATCCTAC
This sequence comes from Trissonchulus sp. WLG1_4, assembly GCA_030248245.1. Classification (NCBI taxonomy): domain Eukaryota; kingdom Metazoa; phylum Nematoda; class Enoplea; order Enoplida; family Ironidae; genus Trissonchulus; species Trissonchulus sp. WLG1_4. The sequence continues at coordinate 821 of JASANF010003075.1, read as the reverse complement.
GCAACACACAAAGTTATTCATAATAAGTCCATATTAGTACTGACATGACCAATGGGCAATGTGCTCAAATCCGAGCAAACTAAACGTTTATCAAAAGTTATTTTAAATATCTTCGAATTAAATACATTGTAGAGCGCTGCGTCGTTTTTGTTTCGGCGAATGGTAAAGTTATTTACGGTTACAAACGATGGTTTTCGTTCGAGAAGCATTTTTATCATAACGTCAGGGGTAATAATTGATTTATTAAGTTTGTTCAGACGTATACCTTTAATTTTATAGTCATATTTCTGTCCTTTTGTCGTCTGAACACAATATCCATAACTTTTTGGTCCAGTTGACCAAAATTCTTCGGCAAAAGCACCATCGCCATACTTTTCGACCAGTTCGTCTTTCAAATCTCCCAAATAGTCTCCTTCAGGAGGATCAATATCTCCTGGGCGTGAAATAAAGATCACTCTGTCTGTGTCAAAATAAAGCGTACGCCTTTCAAGCATGCTGAGGTATGAATACAACTTAAGTCTAGCGTGAGCTGTTGTAAATGCACCAATAACGACATTGTTGAATGGTGATGGAATGAAGGTATCTTTCTTAGGTTTATACTGTAGCATCAGCAAATTTTCGCCCACAAGCATGGCATCAGTCACTTCAACTGTGGTATCTGTCATGTAAGCAACAAGGTCCTTGTATGTTTTGATAAACACAGTGCGGAGTTGACCTTCTCTTTGGGAACATTTTCCCCAGAAGCTGAAAGTGAAATAAAGTAAAGCGTTAAATGTCTCATATGTACTACCATATGTACTCAGTCAATTCACTGTCTCCGA
>JASANF010003074.1:0-13890 GCA_030248245.1 Trissonchulus sp. WLG1_4 | reverse complement strand
GAAGAAAAAACACAAGATTTTTCTGAGTCACTCAGAAATTTCATTGTGTTTAAGGCCTACAACATTTTCATGGCCATAGGTAATTTCATTTCATTAATTACAGCAACTGTGTTATTTGTGTATAATTAAAAGTTTTGTAGATTTTGTTTGTGTCTATATCTGAGCTTAAGTGTATGATTGGTGGTTGTAGAAAACACATCTTTATGGCGATAGGTAATTTTATTTAATTACAATAACTGTGTTAATTGTGCATAAATAAATTTTTTTTTAGATTTATTTTGTTTGTGTCTATATTTGTGCTTAATTGTAAGGTTTGTGATTGTAGAAACCGTGGCGTGGACGACACTACCCACGTACAACAAGCACGGCGACGAGTATACAAACAGTTTGGCCAGGCACCGCTTCCGACATGGGCACGAATTCCCGTCAAGACCGGTCACGGATGAAAAATATCTTCACCTGTGCCAACGCTTTTTTAGCGAAGTTGGTCGGAGATATTTGAGGAACAGCCGCAGCGTGGAGTTTAAGGTCACGGGAAGGCTTGTCCACGAAGAAGGAAGGCTGGTGCCAGGGGCGCGAATTGAGGTGGAAGCCTTTTTGGTGGATACGGAGCGGAAATTCAAAGGGTGCAAGGTCGAAAATGGTTAGTATGTTGCTATTAATGAAAGAATTAAATTCAATAAAGAAACTTGTTCTCAAATGTCATTTTAATTGGAATTTCCTTCCCTGTCAAGTCATATCCAGTTAGATGGTTTTTTGATGGCGCAATATTGATTGTTTTTTTTGTCTTTGCTATTACCATCATAAATTAATCCGATCTTGTCAAACTAAGTTAAAGCTAGACGCACTAGACTTGTAATATAATAATTATTAAATTAAACACACACACACACTATATGTATTTTTCAGTGTCGAACTGGGACCTATTTTCCGGCAAACTGGAAACAATGGACGTTCCAGACGATTTTGGCGACAATGAGATAAAAGTGGATAACGAGGGGCGCCGATACTATGTAGTCAGCACACAGAAAGTAATTCGGTGCCTCGGTGTCCTGGAATTTACCGAGAAACAGGCCCACATAGTATCGTGCTATGTAAAACAATATTTTTAGTTTTAATTAGAAACTTAATAGACACTTAATTTTAGCCAGTATTGTCATGTTTGTATATATGATTTGTATATATAATATGAAATAGTTTAACTTTATTATATTTTTCATTAACTTTCTCTACACGTTTATTTCGTAAAATGTTATACAATGAAACTCGTACGGCTCACGACACCAATTCTGTACATCTTTGAGACATCTTATGAAATGTTCAAATATAAAAAGTTAAACTATTTACTTTCGTTTTGTTTGTGTTATGTTTTTAAATATTACATCGTATTTAGTATGTATTTAAGCAGAATACTAGCTAAAAAATACACATTGTTTGAAGTTCTGGCTCTGAACGTTGACAGGTGCTATCGCGCCAAACCTGACTGAAAGCGAGAGCTAAGAAAGGAGCAACATACAATTTATAAGTGATAAATAAATTTATAAATAAAAAGAATGATAGAATGCGATCGAATGATACTGTGATTTCTATTACAGTCTGATGCTATATTTTTTAATAAAATCTGGTGAAATTTTTCGTGTAATCCGAATTAAAATTGATTAAAAACCGATTACTTCTGTACTAAGTATGTCAAAATTATGGATAAAGTTTGTGTTGGCAAGTTAGGTGAATGGAAGAAACAACAATGAACTAAAAAATTTGCCTTTTAGCAGGCTACTTGTTCCTTGAAAAACATTGAACCTATTGCTGCTGATCAACCAGCTTCACTCTGAAATAATCCCCCTTTCAGGAGGCTACTTGTTTTATCTAAATAATAGCATAAATATCCTAACAATCTAATGAAAAGAAAAACTAACTACCTAACTACCCTATACACTAGAAAAAACATTACATAGGTCGAAGCCTATGTAAATCTACACTACATGGGTACAACAGTAGGCCCATGTAGTGTAATTCAATATATATGCAACTGCATATATATTTACTACATGGCGTAACATGTAGTGCAGTAAACAGGTGCATATAAAATTATATGCACATAGGTGAGAAAACAACTTGTCTTGACAAGTTGAAACAAAGACTAGCAGTACGTACGTGTGTTTCTTAAAATACCTAGTTATTTGAATGAAAAAGCTTGTAGCTAATTTTTAGCTACAGCTAAACACATGAAAGTTTGTAAGATTATACAACAATAATACTACTTTGAATACGTCGAGTATCGTCAAAAACTGTTCACAATTACGTGAGTTATTAGCCTTGAAAGACGAAAACATAAAGTTTAAGTACTGTGGTTGGAGTTAGCACGTTGGTGTTTGTCGACCAAACATTGGTTATACTTGATTGAGATATAACATTTGAAGACATGTACTTGCTACACGCATACCAAGTTTGAGCTTGATTGATAGAGTCTGGCCGGTGCTATAAGCGTCCGAAGTTTTAAAATCTGTGTATTCTCCAAATGAAAACTTGTGAATTGTGTAATCACGTGATGGTTGGTTGGTTATACTTGATTGAGATATAACATTTGAAGACATGTACTTGCTACACGCATACCAAGTTTGAACTTGATTGATAGAGCCTGGCCGGTGCTATAAGCGTCCGAAGTTTTAAAATCTGTGTATTCTCTAAATGAAAACTTGTGAATTGTGTAATCACGTGATGGTTGATTGGTTATACTTGATTGAGATATAACATTTGAAGACACGTACTTGCTACACGCATACCAAGTTTGAGTTTGATTGCTAGTGTCTGGCCGGTGCTATAAGCGTCCGAAGTTTTAAAATCTGTGTATTCTCCAAATGAAAAGTTGTGAATTGTGTAATCACGTGATGGTTGATTGGTTATACTTGATTGAGATATAACATTTGAAGACATGTACTTGCTACACGCATACCAAGTTTGAACTTGATTGATAGAGTCTGGCCGGTGCTATAAGCGTCCGAAGTTTTAAAATCTGTGTATTCTCCAAATGAAAACTTGTGAATTGTGTAATCACGTGATGGTTGATTGGTTATACTTGATTGAGATATAACATTTGAAGACTAGTGTCTGCTACACGCATACCAAGTTTGAACTTGATTGCTAGTGTCTGGCCGGTGGTATAAGCGTCCGAACATTTAAAATCTGTGTATTCTCGAAATGAAAACTTGTGAATTGTGTAATCACGTGATGGTTGGTTGGGTATACTTGATTGAGATATAACATTTGAAGACTAGTGTATGCTACACGCATACCAAGTTTGACCTTGATTGCTAGTGTCTGGCCGGTGGTATAAGCGTCCGAACATTTAAAACCTGTGTATTCTCGAAATGAATACTTGTGATTTGTGTAATCACGTGATGGTTGGTTGGGTATACTTGATTGAGATACAACATTTGAAGACTAGTGTCTGCTACACGCATACCAAGTTTGAGCTTGATTGCTAGTGTCTGGTCGGTGCTATAAGCGTCCGAAGTTTTAAAATCTGTGTATTCTCCAAATGAAAACTTGTGAATTGTGTAATCACGTGATGGTTGATTGGTTATACTTGATTGAGACATAACATTTGAAGACATGTACTTGCTACACGCATACCAAGTTTGAACTTGATTGATAGAGTCTGGCCGGTGCTATAAGCGTCCGAAGTTTTAAAATCTGTGTATTCTCCAAATGAAAACTTGTGAATTGTGTAATCACGTGATGGTTGATTGGGTATACTTGATTGAGATATAACATTTGAAGACTAGTGTCTGCTACACGCATACCAAGTTTGAACTTGATTGATAGTGTCTGGCCGGTGGTATAAGCGTCCGAACATTTAAAATCTGTGTATTCTCGAAATGAAAACTTGTGAATTGTGTAATCACGTGATGGTTGGTTGGGTATACTTGATTGAGATATAACATTTGAAGACTAGTGTCTGCTACACGCATACCAAGTTTGAACTTGATTGCTAGTGTCTGGCCGGTGCTATAAGCGTCCGAAGTTTTAAAACCTGTGTAGTGTTCAGGTTGCCGACTGTCACCCTTCGCTCTCGGGGAACCAGAGGGCACTAGTTTATGAGCATCTGCTACTGCGGCTTTAATTTAAAAACAAGCCGGCAAATGCTTATAGACCAGTGTCAAATAATTTTCGGGATTTATTTTTAATTTTATTAAATCTTATATTTCTGTCATTTCATCGCTTGGAAGGTAAGCATAACTGCTCTGCGAAACAACCCATCATAACTTTGGTGCGTTGTTTAGTATGACCAATCATTTGCACTTGTTTTTTAACAGCGAGCCCAATCAAATTGTTCAGTTCTGAAGACACTAAACTTCTTCATTTCATGAACGACCAATCAGCAGTTGGCGCGTTTTTAATCTAACCAATCATACGCACTTATTTTCCCGCTTAAATAAAACAAGCCCAATCAAATAGTGCAAGCCTATTTAAAATTATCCAATTAAATTACGGCAATCAGTGCAATGCTGAAGACACTTCTTTCACAACCAGTCAGAGTTGGCGCGTTTTTTAAACTATCCAATCAAAACGCCAACTTTGCACAATCTGAAAACACACACACTTGTGTTTTCGGGTTATACCGATTCGAAGAAAAGGAACGTACGTTAGGGCAGAACAAAAAATCAGGGACACTCGGTACCCAAGGATTAGGGCCGGATAAATCCGGTACCCAACGCAGGGCCGGATTAGAGTGGTACCCAAGGATTAGGGCCGGATTAGAGTGGTACCCAATGCAGGGCCGCTCGGTACCCAACGCAGGCCCGGATTAGAGCGGTACCCAAGGATTAGGGCCGGATTAGAGTGGTACCCAATGCCGGATTAGGTGATTATGACCGGATTAATCCGGTACCCAATGCAGGGCCGGATAAATCCGGTACCCAACGCAGGGCCGGATTAAGGGGATTAATCCGGATCAGGGCCGGCCCTGCAGGGCCGGTACCCGTACCCAACCGGGGGCGAAAAACTCACCCTATACTACTTTTTCGCCAAAAAAGGTCAGAATTGCGTCTAGAGAAAGGCTTTCTTGGCTCAAATAGAACAGCTCAAACCCCTGGATAATTGCCTAAAAGTTTTATGCTGTTGCATTCTGGTTAAATATTTTGATTTGTTGTCGAAATGTACGTGTACCAATACGAAAATTTATCCATTAAATAGATGTATAGCCTTATAGGGATTAGTTTGTTAGTATTAATAGGGCGTATGTTTAAATGTTGATCCAATTTCGCTGATTGAATGGAGATCCGCTCTAATTGAGAATGCTAAAAATTCAAGTGAAACGTTGAAGTTAATTTTTCGTAAAATCAAGTTGTTTTTTGTTGGCCTGTTGAAAGGCCTGCTCGAGGTTACTTAAGATAAAGTAGTAAAAAAATAAGCTGGTCCGACGTCACGAAAAATGTAAAATTAAAAATTATAACTGTCATGAAACTTTCTAGCACTACTTGCGACTACCTATTAAGGAAGCAGGTGTTTATAGTATATAGTTCGTCTTACATACAGTATAGCGATATAGTATAGTATAGTGATTATAGACACGGTTCATTATATTCTCTTATATACACACCCTGAAAAGGAACGGATAGCTTCATAGCTTCTCAATAAACCGTATATTTCCATAGTCATGAAGGGTTACGCAAATATCAAAATTTGAAGTCAGTATCGTTCCCTCCAGTCTCCACCCATTGCCAACTAGTTCAATAACCTTCATTAGTCACAAAAACGTCTTACTTTTGTTTTTCTAAACGATTTTAAGCATTTTGTGCAAGTTTAACCTTTACTGGACTAACTTATAAGTTTCGAGTTTTTTTCCGGAAAAACGGAAAACGGAAAAAAACGGAAAAAAACCGTTTTTTTCCGGGAGTTTTTTTCCGGTGCCCAACCCTGGCATGCAGTAAAATCAACATTTCGTCACTTTCTAACACGTTCGTCAATCGTATTTCATTAACTACACAGCTTAATAAACTACATACTACAGTCAAGAAAACGCTAAAATCAGTCCACTACGTTCCCTATTTAATCAAAACACTGAAACCTCAGCATCTCATAACCATTTTCGTTCACAAGGCCAAAGTTCCAACCTAATCTGCTAAATCCCCCGGATTAGTCTTACAGAAAGAATTTAATCCACTGCAATTCGTCCTCATCGGCCAGCCAGACCAGATGACCACTGGTCGTGGGAACGCCGGGGTGGACAGTGGCGGAGGTCAGACAGTAGGACTCCGCCTCAGCCCACGAGCGCTCGCACACATTCACCTCGTACCAGTAGTGGCCCAGCTTGAAGCCACCCAGCACTGAAATCAGACAAACTGGACCTGAAAAAACTAACGGTGGAATGCATAAAGGCAGTCTTAGCTCAGTCTTGCTAAACGCAGTCTAAGGGCAACATTCTAACCTAATGAACGTTATACGAGTAAAGATGCCATTCCTAAACTTCGGGACAAAACTGTTGTAACTCAACGTTTTATCGAGCCCACTTTTTCGGCAGACGAAACCATACAAGTATATACAGGGGTCTCAGCTTGGGGTGGGCTTAACCGAGAATTTTCGAAAGTTAAGGCCAGTTTACACTACCAAACCCGTACCAAACTTCCACCAAACTCCACTTTAGCTGCAAATTTTCACCAAACCTTGTATTCTCACTACCAAATTCACACCAAACCTGCGTACAAAACTTCACCCAAACTTGCACCAAACAACCAATCAGATTTCAGCGTAGGTGATTGCGCCAACGGCAGATTTAAAACTGAATAGTGAGTCAAGGCTCAATTTTATCATGTCTCGCAAAACGATTGCAGCAGCACTTATTCTCTCTACGTAATTGGATGATTCCCTATTATAATTCTATATTTGTGCCCCACAACCTGATACTGTAGCCCTTACTGGGTGGAAGTCCTACATAATCCATTGTGACAGTCTTTCGGTCAATCTGGTTTCAATGCTAGACAAACCAAAGAAGTGCGTGAGCCCAACTCTTTTAACTCTGACGGTGCTGTTTCATGGCAAACATTAGTTTGTTTGCATCACTACAAACCTGCAGCAGCAGTTTGGTGGAGGTTTGGTGCATATTCACACTACCTACCAAATTTCCACCAAACTTTCACCAAACCTGAGTTTGGTGGAGGTTTGGTTTGGTGGAAGTTTGGTGCAGGTTTGATAGTGCAAACTGGCCTTTAGGGAGGGTCCGTCCCTACGTCTAAAGGACTTTTAACTCACAGAAACGTAAATTTTTAGGTGAAAATGTGGTATTTTCAAGTTCTGATATTTTTCGTAATTTTGTTTATTGCTCGGTTTCAGCCAGCAGAGTCGAATTTTAAGTTTTGGGGCACCTTTTCTCAGCAAAAAGGAGGTGGACATGATTCGTTGAGTCAACTCGAGGGAGGGGGCATGCACATATACGGATAAAACGTCAAGCACGCATATTAAATCTGATAGGCCATATGTATCTGAATTTTCAATAATGCTGCGACCATTAATACATTCAATCAAGATTACATAATAGGGATCCCTCCTACTCTTGATTCAATCTGCACTGCACACTTTATATATACCCTTACCACAATCAGAATTTGCTGTTTTGGGTTTAGCTTGTGAAATGAAGATCAAAGAAAACAGGCAACCGAAGAAATAATACCCCACGTTGTGCATCATGCCGCGACAGATGATATGGTATATGAGACAATGCACAGTAGCATGTACGTACAAGATATTGTTACAACACCAACACTAACTTTACAACCACACAATATGCAAATGAGTTTGCAAACGATCAAACGCTGTATATGTACGAGTGTATGTCACAACATCTGTGTGTTTTCTTCTAGAGTTCGCAATCGGGTCGGGTTGGTGCGGGTCGGGTCGGGTAGGGTCGGGTCGGGTCGGGTCGGGTCGGGTTGAGATTTTCCAACCCGCGGGTTGTGCGGGTTAGTTCGGGTCAAAAATTTTGGGTATAAATCCTTGAGTTTTACCTTAAATTTTTCTGTCTTGATGATATTTTCAACCTAATGTCCCGTCCCCGCTACAGAGTGATGTAACAGCTTTTCCGAGCTCTTATTTCTTTTTAGCCAAATTGGCTACCGACGTCCATACATGTACTTGGGGTCTCGGTTTGGGGGGGGGGCTTGTCCCGGATTTTGCCAAATTGTAGGGGGCTTGTCCCAACGTTGTGGGAGCTTGAACCGACAAAAGCGCTATGTATTATTTCCAATTTTTGTCTAAAATAGGAAATTACATATTTCAAAATTCGGACATCTTTAGCATTTTTTTGCTATTTGCTCATTTATCTGAGGCGATTTTTTAGTTTTCGGGCACTTTTTCAGTAACGAGGAGGGGGCTTGCTCCGATGGGTCAAATCTGAGTGGGACTTGTCCCGGCATCTGAAATCTGGGAGGGGCTTGCCCCCGCCAGACCCCCAATGTACATCTGTGCTGTAGCTTGTAAAAACATGTAAATATATAAATATGTATAATATAGAAACATGTATATAAAAAACTGGAAACAAAAAAAGTGACAAAGAAATCTGAAGTGTTTGTATAGCAGATTCAGTAGAAGTCGGGTCGGGTCGGGCTAGACACTAGCTCGGGTCGGGTCGGGTCGGGTTATGAAATCTCGACCCGTTGCGAACTCTATTTTCTTCCAGCGACAAAGGGACCATTTTTGCTGCTTTCTTGCCTATCGATAAGTGTGCCCAACAAGGACTGGACGGGAACCAGAGTTCTGCCACTAGCAAATTTTCCGGGCCGGGCCAAGTAGCGCGCTTCCGGGTGGGGCCGGCCCGCTACAGACCCGGCGGACCGTTGCGGGCCGATCGGCCCGGAGCCCGCGGGCTGGCCCGGCAGAGACTTCATTAAGTGAGAAAATGCATTGTGTGTGCGTCTGTGTAGGCTTATAGGAGCCCGTTACAGGCCCGGGCAGAACTCTAACGGGAACGGTGTATTGAACTGAACAAGTTGACGAAGGCCCACGGCCCAACTTTAGTACAAACTTTGAAGTCATCTCAAGCCAAGAGGGAATGCTGATCACAGTGACGGGGGGGAGGGGGTAGATACTAGGGCAAAACACTCAAACCGTTTTCGTTAACCCTTTCCCGCATACTGTTACATAAGTGTAAAAATTGCACTATCTTACACCCTATTGAAACTTGTCAGCTTTATGTTTCACAGAATCGCTTACTTCACGAGGATGCCTTAGCAATCCGAGTGAAGCGAGCCGGTGGCCAAGTGGGTAGGCGTGACAGTCCTGCCACAAAGCTGCCCCTGTGATGCAGGCGCAGGCTCCGTCTGTGGTGACGGATCCAAACCCAGCCAATGACTGGACTTAGTGCATTTTTGAAAGTTCATGCAGCAAAGGGTTAAAGGCCATTGCTTCAATTTATCCCCGTCCGTACCTCACTCCCTCTACCCCTATGGATGTACCTTTATGCCTTATGGGCTGGACCAAACAGTCAGCACGCTAAGAATTAGTGCTTATGCAGTGGTGAAACAGAATGAAAAACCTAAGTGCATTAGGAACAGGTCTTCATAAGCCTGATTTATAGTTGTCCTGTAGGACACATGGACAAGAAACAAAGACATATTTCAGTCAGCTGCTGTGAAAAATATACGGAATCGTTCCGGCTTATTTTTTCGTATCTGAAATCGACTTATTACGGTAGGCCAGGCCAATTTTTTTGACAAAACGATAAGGACAAGTTCGATCGAGCATACCTGTCCGGCAAGCAAAAGTGTGGACTAACTGGTTCAATCTAACCAACAGAGACCTTTATTGCAGCATTACGGTCGATTCATACCTGCAGCCGAGTATGTCCGTTCAGCTAGCAAAATTACGAAATAATCACGCCAGCAATAATGTATAAAATCAGATCGCGGCGAGATTGTTTCGTGACAATGCCGGCGGCTGAACGTCCACACGGCTGTTTGAATCGACCATGAAATATATAATTGAACAGGTGGCTTACATTCCAATACTATGAACCACCTGATTCACAAAACTTCAAAATCGTCACGTCTCACGCGAGACACTCATCTTCTAACTTGGAACCTGATGAATATTGCAAGAATAGTAAACAAGGGCATTTTTCCAGAACTACATAATGCTCTCATGTCTTACAGTTAAGAGTATACCTATACTTCATTAACAAATCGGGCAAGAAATCACCAAGTCGCATTGTAAAATAAAAAACCAGTACCCATAAAATTCACCAGTAAAAAACTGTAAACTCTCCAACAACCAATTTATGAACTACAAAAATCAACACAAAATCTTTACTCAAAATAAACAACAACAGGCCGACAATCAATCAAACGGGAAACAATAAAATATAACAGAACATGTTTTGCGTTTCATGAAAAAATCAATAATCTATTTCCCCTTCTTTGCCTTGATCTTTCTCAAATAGAATTCTAGTTCTTTTCCTTCCAGAATATATCCGTCACATCTGCCCACTTGGCCGGGGCGGCTAGCGATGCAAGCTAAAACAATAATTTACAAAGAGCGTTTAAACGCACTTTAAAATCAGTGGGAAAATCTTTCACGGAATAAACGACCATTTGGCACCCAAGTGATTAATAGCTGTCTGTCTTAATGACAAAAAAAGAGAATTAATTAAGCGAGAATTAGTTAAAAAAGAATTAATTAATTAATTAATTAATACTCCAAAATATCAAATCAGAAAAACAAGAAAAGAACACATGGCGTGGGCGTTTATTCAAACTTATTTAATTGATCTGAAAATAAATATTAGTGACTTAGCCACAGCTTAATATAGCATAGGACGGGCTAAGTTTTTGTTTGGCAAATCTGGCAGACTTAGACTGTGCTTGATTGAGAAACATAATTCAGACAAACGCGCCCGGCAAAACGAAAAAAGGAAATTTGTGGGCAAAATTCGCCACAATACGCGGTTTTTAGCATGCTGATTCAGAACTTGCGCTTGAACACAGTCTACGACTTCATGACATAGTCTAACAGTTAAACAAGCTGTGTCAATCTCCCCCACAGGCACAGAGCGATGAGACAATATGAGATAACCTATCAGCGAGATAACCTAAGCTGAGGTAACCTATCACAAAATATTCTATCGGCTTGTACTACAAAAAACACCATATTATCGTCACACAAATGAGTGTTCATGTGCAAATTTTATACCGTTACTCAAATCTAATGCGAATCGTGACGCAACAGTAACAGAGCAAAACTATGGCTAACTATGCCTGGAATTCACAACCAACACCAACACTGAAGCCTTCCTTGAAACTTGGTAACATTTAAATTTGTGCTTGATGTTGAAACACTGACATTTTAAGTGCTGTGGGACAAAATTTCAGTGTTACACTAGCTTTTAAAATTTAAGGGAAACTTTAGTGTTCGGTTGTGAATTCCAGCCTATGTTTCACGGAAATGGCCAACCCACCCAGTAGTCGTCCTTGGGCGAACTGCTCTTCCAGGGCGTGCTCTACTTTGGCGGACTTTTGACGAATCTTGAATTTTCTCTTGGTATGTTTGCTGCGCTTCTTGTTGATCGCTTCTTCCTCAGCTTCAGCCTGAAATTGAAAAATTAATAGAGGCTTTTGACCAAGGTTTTTTTGTGTAAAATAGGGTGTATTTACACATCGGCAGCCTAATTTACACAACAAAAAATAAAAATACACACTTATTTACACAGAAGTTGATAAAACTGCCTATTTTGCTACTAAAAATTACAAAAAATCGCCAAGTGGCGACTGCGGCCGGTGACCCCTTTGTAATAAAGAAAATAAGTCTTATTTTTGACTCAAAAACAAGAAATCTCCAGTTTCTACGGGCTTCCTAAAACTGGCACTTAAAAATTGGCTATTTTTGATGAAATTTAAGTGATTTTTACCTAACTTATATCTAAAAAAATTTAAAAATTGCGTCAGTCTTGGGAGAGGAGGGTTGGTTGATTCAGTGGAGGGGGTCACCCACCAGGGGGGAGGGGTATATGTATATCCAAATTTTTGGTGCTGTTACATGTATGCGATCCTTCAAAGTATTTTCAAAGCTGCAGGGCAAGTTTTAAACCCAGAATTAAAAAATGTGCAGGATCTGGCTGATGAAGGCTGATGAAACAGATCTGTGTAAACCTGCGTATCAGGCGTTTTTCGGGTGCAGTCGGCACTAGGGTGCACAGCGTACACTTTATTCTCATTCTTCATAATTTTCATTTTCGTAGTTCAAGTGGCAAAGTCAAAATATGGGTTTTTTAAGAGCAAACAATAATTTTTTACCTAAAAAAATGCCTAAATACACATTTTCAAAAATTTACACACCATACCCTTAATTTACACAGCAAATTCTTAATTTACACACCATTTACACAGTGCCGATTTTGAAAAAACCCTGCTTTTGAAAAAAACAAGCAATAGCAAACAAAAGCAGTTTTTCTTGCTATCCACATTCCACACTTTGTCATTATTTTTAGTTACGTTTTTACACATTAAGTAATAAACTTCATACTCATTAAATATTAAAAATAGCTCATATAATTTATTTCACAGCAAATTGCAATTCCTAAATTTACCAAAAACGCGGTAAAACAGAAAGTAACGACTCCCCTCTACTAGCCTAAATATTCCGCATGCTCCAGCTGCAGATAGCGAACGTGATCGCAACTGTGTAGCCCACTAAATAAAAAAAAAAGATTTCACAAAAAAAAACAAACCCCACCAAACAAAAAATGCCCAAACAATAAATACACCCCCCCCCCCCCCTAAAACCCGAGGAAGAGCCACCTTCTCGCCGCGCCCCTTGCGCCCCAGCGGCGTGGCGTAGTTCTGTTCGTACCACTGACGGAAGGGCACGCCGTCCACCACCACGATGGCGTTCTTGACCAGCGTCTTGGTCCGCACCAGCTCGTTGTTGCTCGCATTGTAGACCACGTCTATGATACGGGTCTTCCGGGTCACGCCTGAAAAAACACAACAAAGCACTGAAAAAACAACGCATTTAAAAAACATCAAGGCACTGATAAAAACACCAGGCACTAGAAAAACCATAAGACACTGAAAAAGAACAAGGCACTGGAAAATTATAAAAAAATAGGATTCAGTCAGTAAATATATGAGACTTCCTACTTTCTTCCTACTAGCCGTTTTTGACTGGGAAGTGGGGATAGTCAAGAATCATTTCCGAGAGACGTTCAAATTACTGTGAAAATGAAAAAACGTCTCTCTAACTACACTAAGAGTATATATTTGAGTTACCTGGACACAGGTAGTTAAAAAACAGCCTAATTACCAAGTTTACGCGAACAAACAGACATATGCTTTGACAGCTTACTTTCTGAGCCCCACGAGAAGTTGCCAGTGTCTAGACGCAGTGCTCTAAATTTCTTATTCCCTCCGCGACACCGGACAATGTGGATTCGCTTGGGACCAAGCTATAAAAGAAGGAAAATGTCAGACATAATGTATATACAATACAGCCTTTAATCCGGTTAACGTTAGACGAGATATATACGGTCACGGTGTGACAATTTGTGATCGAACGGGATTGAAGATCGGGATCGGGATCGAGATCGGGATACTTTGTGTTCGGGATCGGGACGGGATTTGCTTTCGGAATCGGGATTTTACCTTCGGGATCCGGGATTCGGGATTTTTGGTTGGGATTAAAAAAAACTTCCAAGTCGAATAGTGGGCTTTTTTAAGTAGGGGAAGCACACTAATATTGGAAACAGATACCATTACAGCAGAATACTGAGTATGGTTAGGTTAGTGTGGTGAGGCATACCGTGAAATTGTTGAAGAAACTTAAAAGCATTCAGTCATTTCTATAAAAGATCATAATATGCACGGGTCATAAAAGCGGTTAGGTATAATTAATGCCACGCCTACT
>JASANF010003072.1:0-14729 GCA_030248245.1 Trissonchulus sp. WLG1_4 | reverse complement strand
ACTCTTGATATCTACCATTGACACTGCGGGCTTTCGTTAATGTTACATGTTTTCACCTCTATCAAATCAAATTACGACTAACACACCAAAACATAAGTCAAGTCTGGACAATATTGAAAATTTTTTAATATGAAATTACCAACTATATATAATACATAGAAAACTACATAGTGATACAAATACTACACAAAAACATAGCAGTTTATCGAACAAACAGGAAGAAATGGCGATACCCTCAAAAATGCTCAACGCATAATAAATATAAAACAAAATAACTCACAAGACTAAAAAAGTAGACATGCATAAAATGCATGCAGATCAAACTTGCATTGCATGTTTTTATACAGGCTCTTACTTCACTGATATGAATCCTGGACATACGATA
Source organism: Trissonchulus sp. WLG1_4 (assembly GCA_030248245.1). Lineage (NCBI taxonomy): Eukaryota > Metazoa > Nematoda > Enoplea > Enoplida > Ironidae > Trissonchulus > Trissonchulus sp. WLG1_4. Next base: position 14,344 of record JASANF010003072.1, on the reverse strand, counting down.
TTTAACCTATGAGGTGGATTTTACGAAGGTGGTTCTACTACGCCATAGTTTTACGTACGTTTCCGTATGATTTTTTCCGTATTTTTTTAATTTCATTACAAAATAAAACCACCTTTGTGAATTCCACCCACGGGCATGAACCAAAAAACCAAATTTAGATCGTGGTACAATTTTGTTGGAGTTTCGCAGGCCAAATGAACTGAAGACTGTATGAATCGACCCGACGGACCAATGACCAAGAATATTATATCGAATACTACAAATGAACGAGCATTTCCATATCTTTAAAAAACAAAACTGGCGTCATGTCAAAAATTGGGCTATTCGTGCAGCCTGAAGTTCTCAAATAACCGACCAATACAGTATATACCCAAGCCAAGCCAACCCGACCCGTGGGTACCCACCACGACCCCCTTCCACCCCTGATTATGCCCGATAATTTGTCCAAAATTAGATAGATAATGTCAAAAAAACCAATCAAAAATAAAAACATTAAGAAAAAAGTTTTAGAGAAAAGTATTAATAATATAATATATAATATAATATGCGTGTACAAAATAGTGCAGCAACTTTAATATAAAATTAGAAGGAGTCTCAGACCCTTTCTCAAAGTAATATCTTTCACTTTAGTAGCACAGCATAATACATATGGAATAAAAATAAAAACAAGGTTAACAGTCTAATCGCATAGCTAACACACATTCAGTCAAAAAATATAAATAATGCATTACGTTTCCAGTGCTATGTATTATTTAAACAAAAATTACACATTTACACAGCTCGATATATAAAAACACAAACGACCCGTGCTACTGACTGTACAATGATGTCTTTTCAACTTTTCAAGGTTGTTCACTTCCTAGCAAATAACATAAACTACGCATATTTTAAATATTAAAGTTAAATAGGAAAAAGTGCTATTACATTTACAAAAAATTGGGTACACAAAGACAACTATACAAGAGGTTATACCTTCTCAAAAACAATTAACAGTGAACTATAATAAAGTATAAATCTGCAAAATTATAAATACAATTAATCCAGAATGTATAAAGCTATCTACATAAAATCAGATCCGAAAGAGAAATAATATATACATTAATAATTAACGCATAAAGTACAACTGAAGAATTACATCAAAAAAGTCTCAATTAGACAAAACGAATGCATGCTTCAGCAGGTAATTGAGTGTTCATACACTAGACGAATTATACCAGAATTATTTTCCCAATTTTTTGTAACTTTAATCCATATGATGTAAGTTCCCGTAAAACAAGTATAGACAGTCTAACAGTCTAAATAGCCAAAGTCCGAAAGAAAAATGCTACAGCTTGTTAATGCGAACGGATTTTAAAATAAACCAGAGTTTAATTTGGGCGTTGAACACAACTTGAACCAAGAGTACATAATAGGACTACTATAGTACTATGTATGTAGTATGTACTCTTGATTGAGCCCATTTTAGGTCGAACACATGGCCGTATTATGACACACCACACACGAAATTGTTTATTACCATCTTCTACTTCATTCCTAAAAGTTTTAGACTTTACGATTCAAGAAATGTACAGCTTTAATGAATCTCGGACACAGAGGCTAGAAAAATCTTACAATGATTTATAATGGCGGAAAAGAAGGTAATTTTGCACACGGTAGTAAAAAACAAGTCCTTCCCACTCTTTTACTCCAAACAATAGTAAAGTTCGGCCAATCAAATTACTTCATTATTATAATCGTCGCTATTTGGTTAATGTAACAAGAATCTGACGCAAAAAAACCCTGAGACAAAAAGAAACACGCGATTTCATGGCGAATATAGCGAATTGTAAGCATCAAGAGTACACACAGAAAAAGTCACAAAAATCAACTTTTGTCTCAACTCTCAAGCTCAACTCAAGCTTCAGCAATTTCTGGTCAGACAGTTTTATTTCTACTTCTTTTCTCTTATGTTCTAAATCTCCAGTGGGAAAACAAACGATAGACCGTTCTATAATTGCCCAATCAGCAGAGTGCTTTACTGTGAATCCTAACACTGGGCGTGGACTGTATGCTCTGCACGAACACAATGCCGAACAGAAAGGAGCCCAGGACCAGGAAGAGTACAGAGATAGACAGGATCAGGCGAGCCAATGGAGGGGGCAGGGCCGAGCACAGCAGATCGCGCAGGCGCAACAGACACAGACCTGAAATAAATTAGCGTAAAAAACAATGCCAGCTATATAATGCATATTCTCTGACGTCTACCATTCTTTTTCCACTTCCAGTTGAACAGACATACGGCTGTAAGTGTGAATCGACTTCTGGGCATATTGTAAAGGCGACTTGAGGAACGCTTGTTATCAAACTAACAAATCAACTGATAATTTTTGTGCTACATACATCCACCGGCTGCATATATGGCTTGAAAGTTGAAAGATTTGGCTCGCTTACCATATTAAGGTCCCTTGTCGGAACACGCTCAGACTTTGCGGATAAGATTAGCCTTACCCTTACGTATACTGAGTGACAAAAACATGATAACAACAGTACAGGCGGCATATCGGGTAACTACAATATATTCAAACGAACTTTCACTACATAAACTTAAAGTAATTCTTGTGCAAAGTTATTCACCAAATAAGTTTAAATCCATACATGTAACGGAGTCAAAATTTTGGGGGCCCTCCCCCCTCTGATCGACCAAAAACACCCCAAATTTTGTAAAATTTTCCCAAAAAGTGCCATTTTTACTAAATTTTGCCCAAATTTTCGTGACCATCGCCCATTCGATTTCGGGGGTCCCCTACGCCTACATCCCCCCCCCCCCACATACATGTAAGGTTAACTCTAGTCCGACAGGTCCCTTCTGCATAATATCACCATCAATCTGTCCACCACGCTACCGACCTGGAAAAATGAAAATAAACAGCGCCGCCTCGCTGCCCAGCAGATCAATGACGGCCCCCAGGCTGGGAATCCAACAGGCGGCCAGCACCGAGCTGAGGAACCAGACGGTGCTGATGCTGAAGCGACGAAAGCGTTCCCAGAGCAGGATGTCCAGCGGGTGCGGGCGACGGAGGCCCAGCCAGAGGGACTCGATTGCGATGCTGAAACACGAAACGGCTTTGATTCATTCATTCATTCAGACTATGGGAATAAGCACTATCTAAAAGTCTGAAGCAGTTACTTATTTTAGTGGCATGGCTTCTGCGACTACTTGCTGCACTCTTGATAGTCAAAATTTATTCTTTTCGTAACGAAATCACATGTTTCGTTTTCTCAAGAGATGCAACTATTTTTCGTCAGACTATAGGAAAATTGGTGAAATCTAAGACAAAACAGATGGCCTGACGTTTGTGACTACTCGCCCTACACTTGACGCTTGCAATCCGTGCTTTTCGTACTGAAATCGAGTGATTCTTCTTGACTCAGCGTCCAGAAATGTTTGGTCAGACTTAAGTTTACCTGTCGGGTCCATGTCCCGTCTTCATACGCATACTCAGTTGTTTATATACATTTTGCAAGCACTCAACGACGGGAAATGTTCGTATCAGTGTCTAATCGTGAATTCTAGTCTGTTTCAACACAAAAAGCGTTTCAACACTTGTCAAAAGTTGCTAACGAGTCAAAATTTATATAGACACGTTACGCACACGTTACGCTATGCATCATTAAACTCTGTACCAATTCACTGCACTAGACAAGAAAACAATAGCAAATCTGATTTATTCTTACTATTACCGCATTGTTACTACACTTAGATTTCAAATACATAAATTTCGCCACCCTAGCAGACAGCCGGTCTTACCGTCCACAATACATCAGCACCGGATAAGTGAGTAGCGTTTTGAGCATGAACAGAATCAGACCAATTAACACAGCAGGGCTATCCAGGGCCATTGAGGACTAAAATAAAAAATGCAAAATGCAACATAAAAAATACGACACGTTAGTGAGTGGTGTCAGCAAAAAATAAATGTATAAAAAAACACGAGACGAAAACCTAGTCACATTAGATCATCAAACCACCTAAACATACAGCCTTTTTGAACCATGCTTCAGGTCTACTAATACAAGCGTACTGAAACTGAAAGTTAGGAACTAGAAACTCTTTCTTATAGCTTTGGTATTGGAACCAGAAAATCAATTATGCTATATGTTACAAATCAATACGAATAACCATTGAAACACATTGAATATTACGCTCACCCTCAATTAATGAAAGAATAAAGTGCCCCAAACATGGTTAAAAACAAAAAGTACAGTAGTTTTTCGGGTTGTTGAAGAACAAACCGCACCTAGCCAGCCCCCTCCGGTCTCCAGTGGGTTTTCATTAGTTTACAGGACCCCTTCTCTCGTCTCCTATCTGGTTCCCCCCTAGTTTAGCATACCCAGAGATCAGGCATCACAGTGATTCCATAGGTATAGAGGCCGCACAGGCCCACGGTGGAGTAGACAAGGAAACAGATGAACAAGGCCAAGGCTAGGCTGCGACTCCACTGGCGTAGATTGTGCGGCCGCAGACAAGAGTAGATGGGGATAGAACTGACATGGCACTAAAAAGTTAAATGTACGTTAAACACACACACACACACACACACACACACACACACACACACACACACACACACACACACACACACACACACACACACACACACACACACACACACACACACACTACACACACAAAAAAGTACAATTCGTACCAAACACACACAGATTCAATTCGTACCAAACCCTTTTTGCATTAAACCTTGTACCTTGTTAGGACACAGGAACAAGGTCAATTTTGGCCAGTTGCTGTGAAACATTGACTTAGGACACAGGAAAAAGGTCAATTTTGGCCAGTTGCTGTGAAACATTGACTTAGGACACAGGAAAAAGGTCAATTTTGGCCAGTTGCTGTGATACATTGACTTAGGACACAGGAACAAGGTCAATTTTGGCCAGTTGCTGTGAAACATTGACTTAGGACACAGGAACAAGGTCAATTTTGGCCAGTTGCTGTGAAACATTGACTTAGGACACAGGAACAAGGTCAATTTTGGCCAGTTGCTGTGAAACATTGACTAACTGACCTATTTTTTACAAACGCACCATTATACTGTCTAGAGTCTAAACGAAGCAAAAGCAGAGGACAGCAAAACAGCAAAACCGTAACCTTACTTGGTAACCGAAACAGAATGCAGGCACAGCCAAAAACACATCAGTCCATAACGCTGGTCTAAAAAGACACAATTAAATTATTATTAAAATACAAATTAATATTCGCTATCGCCAACCCTTATAAGCGACTTTATGTTTTACTACAAACTAAATTGCTAGTAACAAAAGCATACATAGACACGGGTCGTAGTTTAGTGGCTTGTCCTGAATTTTTAAAAAAATGTTGTGGGGGGGGGCTTTCCCGTAGCTGCTTGGCCGTCGCCGGGGGAGGGGGGGGGCTCGGCGCTATTCTGACCTTAATTCAGACGATTTGGGGGGGGGAGGTTAAATGAAGGATTGTCCCAGCTTGTCCCGGTAAGTCAGCTCAGGTCAGTTCAGCGAGGGCTTGTCCCTCAGACTAGAATCTAGGGGGATGTATTTGCCACCCACGTAGATCATAGATGCTCATAGGCGGGGTGTACTAGGTTTACCTTCCGCCCCGTAGGTTGGTCTGCAGCTCCCCTCTCAGACGACAGACAGCTCCCATATCCCGTGTCCAAAAAATTAGTCAAAAATCAAAAAATTGTCAAAACTTCCGGGCTTTGGCCGTAAAAAACCAAAAAAACAGGGCCCACCCCCCCCTCCGTCGGAGGTCACGCCTCCCCCACCTCCTCACCAATTGCTCCAGTGCATCTCTGATGACCCTTAACCTCTGCACATCATGGACAAAAATACACAAATATTTTGCCACTACTCACTGAATGTTGCTGTAATACCCACTCTATAGCAACACACCTCTCGTGACTAATAGTCGTTATAAATTCAATAAGGAGCAATCAGTTTCGTTTCTGCATATGATATATAATCTTCAATCACAAAATCCTTGATCTAAATTTAGCTCTCGGATTTGTCAATCAGTTATAATTCTGAACTCACTTGGTTGGAACATGCACGTTTTGTGTTGATTCGGTGAAGTAATTGTAGATAACCAGAAAGACTAAGTAGAAAACGCCCAGTGTGGCAATCGCACTGAAAAAAATAAAAAGCATAGTAGTTGCAGTAGTCTAAGCTCGAAGGTTAGTCTAGCTTTCAAAAGTTTAACACCGCAACAGCTATAGTAACTTTCTTCCGTGACAAAATGCGGTGGTGACTGGTGAGCGTCCAAAACAAAGAATATCCCGCAGCTAGCTTCGTGTTAGCTAAGTGTAGTTCAGAGAAAAAACATTTCAAAAAAAGTGTCAACAGTCAGGCTAATTTTACTGTAGGGTAGGAATATATCTTTGCAAGGCATCCTGAAATTGTGGGTAGGATTTTTACAAAAATGCAGTCCAACGACCGCATTGTCCAATAACACTACAGCATCATTCAACAGTTTGTACACTATAAAGTCTGACCGGAGTCCAATAGAACCACGTGACTTCATAATTTCAGAAATCAAGAGTACAGCGAGTAGCTGCTAAAATCACGCGACCAATTTTATCACCGGGTTCAACAGCATTTGGTCAGACTTTAGTAAATTCCCACACCAGTCAAGTGAAAGACTCAAAACAGACTTGATACGCTGAGACCTCAACAGTGATTGAAGCGACGCGCTATCGATGTTCGATTTCTATTCGACAAAAAAGCTTCGCACGGAATCTGATAGTTGACATCTTTCTTGAATAGCTGCTTTAAGCTTGCTCCTCTGACTCATATATTGTTAGAAATACAGCTGACACATTTTCCCCGAATAAGGTAGTCAAAGCAAACAGTCTTAAGCATGTCATAATTAAAATCAATACGATTGCCAATTAAACAAGCACTTTTGTGGACGAGCATATAATTTTGGTCACATTCCAGCAATCAGTATTATTTTACCGTATCGGTAAAATACAGCGCGGCGTGCACCAAATGGGTTTTTGACAGCCATCCTTCTTAGTGCTTGGTCTTTGATTTTGGTAGGGATGGATGTTTCGGGTTTTTTCTGTGATCTGATCGAGACGGATAACAAAAAATTGAAACTACAGAAAACGAACCACGAAAACCGAGACTTTGGGTCAAGTTTTACACTTAGTTAGCCTTTACATATGTAATGTATTGACTTCACGACTTTTAGCATTTAGGAGCCATACATGTAACAGCACAAAAATTTTGGGTACCCCTCGCCCCCTTGGTGGGACCCCCCCTCCCCTGCGTCACCTCATTTTTGCCTCCCTCTCTCCCAAAAAATGACGCAGTTTTTACCTTTTTCGACCAAAAAACACCGATTTTGAAATATTTTGGCAAAAATTTTGGTAAAAATTGCTTAAATTTTACAAGGAAATGCCGACTTTTTTTAATTTTGGCTAAAATTTTACTTCAGCCGAGACCCTCCCCCATCTTTTCCCCCTGGCGGGACCCCCCCTCTCTCCCCCGGGACCGATTATTGGGGGGTCTCCCCCCCATCCTTCCAACTGTATGTACGTTAGGAGCAATCCTTTCCCTAGGTTGTATGATTTTGAATGGAGTTTTACAAATGTTGTGTATCGAGTAACGTTTCCCAATCCCAAAGGCACCCTGTGAGTGCCTTCCAAAAAATGTACTTGCCGTAGCCACTTTTATTGATGTTTTTGCACGCGCAATCGTCTCCAAGCGCCTATTTTTTGGACAATTTGTTCTGTTGCTTCTGTTTAGATGTTTAGATTTCAATTGGAAACAACGCAAAGAATTTATGAGGACCATAAAATAGATCTAGAAAAGGCGACCACAAAAATAATTTTAACATGTTTTGAAAAAAGCGAGATAAGCGAAAACAGAAAGCTTCCCTTCTCAGATCACTCAACTGTAGGAACGCTTACTATTACTAATCATTATTTAACGGCTGAGTAAATAGGAAAAAAGGATAAACGACCTACGTAATTCTTTTAACACTGGATCAGTCTAAAAACTGGGTACTATGGCAGAGTTGTCCCTGCACTGCATTGATAAATAAATTTTTGAATCTTGACAGAAACGTGCACTGAATGCCTACTGTATTTTTAAAAAATAAACTCAAATTGCAAAACTGCAGTAAAACTTGCAGAAATAACATCTACCAGCCAAAACTCAAATGATTAATTATACAATTGACTTCGATAGTCGATATCCCAACCGACTGCAACATTATGTAAGTCTCTGTTCTGCTGACATTTTAACTGAACTGAGACCATTATTTAAGAAATTGTTCAAAACTCGCAACAAATCAGGCGAATTTCGTAATGAAATCATGTGCACATTATATATAAAAAGATACGTTGTACCATAGCTTTGCAAAACCACCCTTGTGGAATGGTCAAGTCTTACGTAGGCTACATAATTTATTGTCATCACTTCAAGTAAATTCCTGACGCAAAAAATGTTGCCTTTTTGTGAAAGAACTGGCAAAACTTAAGAACACCATCATGATACCAACATTTCAACATCGACAATTGGTTACAATTTGACAGAAAAATTATCCTGAATGTTGTATTTAATTGTTGCACACAATTATTACAACATATGTACATATATTGGTCGAAAAACAATATATGTACATATATTCAATAACTTGAGGCTGGCAGATTATTGATTTGATCAGACAGTGATTGTGCATAAGTGTTCGGACAGAAGTACGCACAACACAGGCACGCACGCACGCGCATACACACACACTCCGCTCTGCCTTGTCAGCGCATTGGTGGCTGCTGTAGTGCTGTGCTGCTCAGTACAACAAACAGACTGTAGGAATGCACTGAAACTAAGCATGATTTACATGCAAACGTAGTTTCAGTGCATTACCTGAAATTAGTATGCACGGCCGCTGAGGCAAAAAAACTAAGCCATCAGAAACAAGACAAAGACCAAACCTGGCAATTTTAAGGAAGTCTATTTTTTTGGAAAAGCTGAGAGGCAAGATGACGACAGTCGATGTGAGCACGATGAAAAAGCGGCGATCGAAATACCAGCGATCACAAAAATCCACGGGAAAATAGTGAGAAAATACTGAAAAAGAAAAAAAACCAACAGAGACATTTTAACTGTGATAAAATTATCAGTGATAAAATTTACACTAATACACTGAATTACGGATAGTGTAACTTGAATAAAAAAATGATCGCACATTATACGTTAACATTTCAAACTTAATGCATTATCCCAATAATGCTGCATGGTAATACATTCAAATAGGATTACTGGTTAAATACGGCGAACGTTATTTTGCTTACTCTTCTTGAAAATGTCCGCACTGCCCTATCCTAAGTACTAAAATTGAAAAAACCACCCTCCAAGTCATAAAATCAACCCCTATCAAACATGGTCCCATATTAAGCTCCCCTTGAAGCCAAACTGTCAAACCCCATGCGCCGGCGCTTACTTCTGTCCGACTCATCGCCCAGAATGATGAGAAAACTGATGGTGGTGCCATAGCAGTAGACAGCGATCAGCACAGACACAATATGGCCAGTCCAGGGGCCACAGATGTTGGCCACGGTCTCCTGGTAGCTGGTCGAGCCGCGGATGTCCGCGCACCAGGCCAGCAAGCCCAGACTCAGCACCACCAGGATCAGGAGGAACTGAAACAAAGGAACCAAACAAAAAAGGGTTGCCTTTGCTTCGCAACTGGTCGGCAACCCAATTACATGATTGAGCGTATCTTTAAAGTTGAAGTTTGGCTCATACTTGTCCTTAAGGCCACAAGGACAAGGGATCATTCTGATCAGCTGATGTGAAAAACTGACTGTTTTGTTAGGGCAATTCTTTAGCATACGCACGGGTATGAACTCCCTCCCACATTGTTGATGCAACAAAGTATATATCGCATTTGGGGACAGTTTACGTGGAACACAAAACAAGGACTAGTATGAGCTAGAGTCGGACTCAAGAAATTTATTGTTTCTGGGTTGAAAACAATGTTATGCTTTCTCAAAAACATTAAAAACTCAATCAGCCTTAGCGAAAAGATGCTGACTGATCTGCACAAATGTTGCATAATTAGAACAGACCAGGACGAGCTTACAAACTGTAGCAGCATGGCCACCCCCGCTCCGCCCGCGTCTGCGAAAGCAAATGGCAAATTCATCAGTCCAGCGCCCAGCGCTGCGTTGATCAGAATGAAAGAGGACGCAAGCCAGCCAGTGCCTGAAATACTCACCACTATAACGATACAGACCCAAAAAACCGTCTCAACTCTCAACAATCATGAATGTTTTTAAATTGATTGTAAAAATCACCAGCAGCAAAAGTACAAAATAGTATCCCGCTCTAGAAGATGAGACACTCAGCTAACTTGTGACTCACTGTCACTGAGAAAAACGGCAGTTGCTGAGAAGCGCGCATGCGTTAAGAATGCCCCCTCTATCCCCAAAACCGACAGTTAATCAGCAAGCAAGAGTTGATGACTTTTATCGCCCTCATCTGTCGTCACTTCCAAATGAAGGTAGAGGCCAGAGGGTCTTCTTATTTTCTTGATAAAGTGAAATTGGGACTGCAATTTTGTTGACAGTTATTTTTCTGCTTCCACAAAAAGCTCAGTATTGTTGTTGTCTTGGTCACCCAAGGAATCAATCCACTAGGTAGCTAACAATGGTAAATATTCCACTATCTCAGCGCCCAGCGGTACTACACAACTTCAGTAAATTCACACAGCTACAGTTTCACGCAAATAACCGGCCAAAAGAATCACTATCCCACCCTCCGTGCCAGCCGTGCTCTGCAATGACCCTGTGCTCCTGTTCAGCCCCACGCTGTGGCACTCCATGCTCTGCACCAGCACACTCAGGTCCCCCTGGTCCTCCTGCGACTGCTCGAGGGAGGGGGGCCCGGTCACCACACTCGCCACCCCCACCGAGTCGTTGATCAGGGACGCGGGGTCCACTCGATGCGAGCTCATCTGAAATTAAAAGTATACAACTTGCCTTGATGATTCCGTTTTTGGCAAACGAACTGACTCTACCTCAATTTTGCTCATAAAAAATACATGAATTGGCCGGCACTTTTTTCAAACTGTTTCCTGTTTATATATAATTTTTTGTTACATATTTTATATGTATATATAAGTTATTTTCTGTGTTCATTTATAATTCCTTTAGTTTTACTTTGCGCATCATATTCGCTGCTTCGCCATTTTGTATTCAGACATGTAATTGTAATAGCACAAACATTTTGGGCACCTCTTCCCTCCCCTTTGGTTGGACTCCGAGTTTTCCAATTTTTAACCCCCCCCCCCTTGGCCCTTCCCCAAGCCAACGCGTTGGTTAACTTTTTCAGCGATTTGGACACAAATGGGCAAGATAAAAATTGCTTAAAATTTCAAATTTACCAAAGATTCTAACTGTCTAAGTGTTGAGCGCAAGAATAAATGCTAAAAACCACTAACTAGAGACCTTGGTTAACCCGTTTGCACATTACCGAGACCGTCCGCTTTGCACCTGACAGGACGGTGCGAGTTCGTATCAGGCTTATTCCTTTAAATTCTTGAAGCCGCACACAGCGTTGGGTGCACAGAGACTGCACACAGCACACTAACATGCGCTTTTAAATACTAGTCAGGAAAAATGCCCTTGTCGGGCGGGTCCTTGGGTAGAATAGGTTACTGTCTGTCTAAAGCGGAAAAATACTTAGGCTGAGCTTGTAAAAGCTTTGGTACAAGACTTTATTAACGAGAATATACAGTTCGTGTGAGCTCGTTAAAGTAGGTGGACTAGGTATACCTGTTGAGAATAGGAATATGATCTTCGTAGGGCAGACACTGTTTTCCGCACCCTATTCGCGCGACCTTCAGCTAAATTATATTATTATTATAAAAATGCCCTTTCACCAAGGGCAGCAGTGTGGGTAGAATAGGAAAGTTGGCTGATCTATAGCGGAAAAATGCTAATAAGCTTGTCAAACACCGGGGACAAGTTTTGCAGCCAAATAGGATAACTCAGCTTGCTAAATGAAGCGGACAAGAGTTGCGTCAAAATAGGAAAACGCAGCTTTTTAAATGAAACGGACAAGACTTGCGTCAGAATAGCAATCGCCCTGCGACACGTCAGTGCTTTCTGCACCCTATTCGCGCGAACTAATCAGCCATTATCATCATCTGCTCTGTTGCCGGAAAAGTATAGTATACATAGCTGGTTCTTGATGTTATTTACAAAGGCAAGCCATGACCTGGTTTCGACATGGTTAATTTGGAACTACTGCTGGGAGATATTTCTGGTACCACCCTGCCTGGGGCGGTCGTTCGTTGGCTCTCTTGCTACCTCAGAGGCCGTCAGTCTAGAGTTCTCTTCCGCAATCAGCTATCCAAGGCAAGAAATGTGCGAACGGGCGTTCCCCAAGGTGCTGTTATCTCGCCTTGCCTTTTCAATTTCTAGCTCCAGGCTATGCCTAGCCCACCTGAAGGCATCACGCTGGTGCAATATGCGGACGACACATCTATTCTCACAACTGGGCCGAAAATCTATCCTCTGTGTGACAGACTAAACAGCTTTATACCGGTTCTGATTGACTTTTTCGACAAACGCCAGCTACAAGTCTCACCGGAAAAATCCACTGTCACCTTGTTCACACCCCACAGCGCAGAGGCCAATCATCACCCGGACGTTCTGATCAACAACACAAGGCTGAAACTGGAGAAGCAACCGAAAATTTTGGGAGTAGTGCACGACACGATGTTCAGTTTCAGACCCCATTGCAAGAACGCAGCCAGTAAAGTTCGCAAAAGAAGCAACATCCTAAAAGCTATTGCGGGCTCGTCTTGGGGACAAGACCAAGACACACTAGTTTTGACCTACAAGGCGGTGGGTCGATCTGTTGCGGAATATGCAGCCCCGATATGGTCCCCAGTTGCTAGCAACACCAGCTGGAAAACACTAGAAACCGCTCAAAACGAGGCTCTGAGAATTGCCACCGGCTGTCACGTCATGTCTAGTTCTGATCATCTCCACCAAGAGACTAAAGTGCTTCCTATACGCGCCCACGCTGAACTCAGAACGAAACAATATCTGTTGGCATGCCATCAAGTCAACCACCCTGGTTACAAACATGCAACGGCCGCGCCTCCACCACGCAACATGAAAGCCACGTTCAACAAGTACCGACCTGACGTCAGAAGTTTGTTCGACAACCACCCAATTGACCATCAGACCTACAAATCCAGCCTGAAACGCTTGCACACACATGCAGTCAACACATCTGTGGCCAAGTTCAAGCCGAACCATGTCTTAGCTGCAGCGCCTCCCAGCATCCACGAGTCGGCGAGGCAGCTTTCGCGCCCGGCTCGACTACCCTGGCGCAATTGCGCTCGGGATACTGCTGCAAACTGAACTCGTACCGCTCCCGAATCGACAATACCGTGGCAAACATATGTCCTGACTGCGGCACCAGCCTCCACGACACACACCATCTGTTCAACTGGCCACTACACACCACATCACTGACAGTTAATGACCTATAGGGGAACCCAAGGGCGGTGGCAGATTTCCTGCAAATTTTTTGACAGACGACCCCTGCGACGGCCTCGGGCGAGCCATTGGAGGGCTACAACAACAACCCCAGTGGACATAAAAATTTCAAATTCAAAAAAATTGAGCCATGTTGACCCCCTAGGTGGCACCCCGGGGGCCATGGGTGTCCAGACTCCAGAGTGGGCATAGGCAAAAATAAATCCCAGATTCGTGTTCAGGACAACAAAGTACCCCTAGAGACAAATTTTTGAGAATAAACTCGGAAAAAAATTTGACCCCAAAAGTGCAAAAGGGTCCCGAGTCCCCTTTGGGAACACCCTGGGGGGGGGCTATCTGTGGGGCAATGGGTATTAATATATGTTCGCAAGTTCACACTCCATATTACACGAAAAGTTGAACTACCATGAAAAACAAACAGCAAACCTAATTATACTACTGTGAAGTTACGTACGCGCATACATGACATACAGCCAACCGGGAGGTACCGTCTAGGGAATTATTCAACATCTGAGCAAGAAAGTGATAATACCAGTGAATGCAGAGCATATGGGTTTATATTCGTATACAAAACGATAGACCTCCAGCAGGGGCGGCCCCCCCCCCCCCCCCCCGAAATTTTTTCCGACTAAAATTTTACACAAGGGTCCCCCCTTTTGTATTTATGGAAAATTTTAATTTTAATTATTAAAAATTTTAATTTTTAATTTTAAAAAAATTCCCCCCCCCGGCTGGAAAATTTTTCTGATGTGTCTCCAATTGACCAAATTAGGCCTGAAAATCTAAAATTT
>JASANF010003068.1:0-16041 GCA_030248245.1 Trissonchulus sp. WLG1_4 | reverse complement strand
AACGGGCTATTTCACGCTGCGCATTGGACACACGTCCGTAGGCATAATAGGAAGAGTGTCATTACTCTTCCTATTATGTACTCTTAATAATAGCGTCTCACTCTATATAGCAGAAGAGTGAGACGCTCTTGCCAGCCTGCCTGGGTTCTAGCACAGGCAAATGTTTTCAGGCTACATGTTTTCCATTTCTGTGCAACACGTGGCTGGAGCCAATCAGCGTAAAATTTTCTGCGTAACACACTTTAGTATATAATCGCTGATGCGTTGATAAGCATTCAGATACAGATAAAAGCTTAATAACTCATTACTTATTCATAGTCTGCTTGCAAAAACATTAAAAAAGGTTTGCAAACTACATTTAGAGATATTTTGGCAAACTTTAAGCAAATTGATTGAGAACTTTGAGATATAACCTTTTTCGAATTTTTTAAAAGTTTTTCAATAAATTTCGCTGAAAGTTTGCCAAAATATACCCAAAGGTATTTGCGAACCTTTTTAATGTTTTTGCAAGCAGACTATAAATGAATAATGAGTTATTAACCGTTTATCAATATCTCGTTTTATGATTGGAGCACGTGCACAGCCGTCTGGCCAATCAGAGAATAGGAGCTTGCTTCTGATTGGCCAGCCACATGTTGCACAGAATGTCAACATGTAGCCTGAAAACGACCAGCGCATCTGCCTTTGCTAAAACACAGGCAGGCTGGAGACTGTCTCACTCTTGTAGAATGAGACGCTATTATGTACTCCTGGTAATAGTGAAGGGAAGGTGGAGAGCACTGACTTGTTGTTGCGTGGTCTGTGGTTGGTGGAGGGAGCCATAGCAGAGTGCCAGCTCGTCCATCTTCTGGCCAATGAAGGCCTCCACGTTGCAGCGCATGGTGCCGAACTCAGTCCACTGGCTGTCCGCACTCTCCAGCTCCGACAGACGCTCCCGCACACTCCACAGCACAGCCTCACGCCTAAACACACACACACACACACACACACACACTCCACAGCACAGCCTCACGACTAAACACACACACTCCACAGCACAGCGTCTTGCCTAAACACACACACACACACACGGTACACACACACACTCCACAGCACAGCCTCACGCCTAAACACACACACAACTCACTCAACAAAGTAGATGGCCTTTTGGCCTAAGGCTCACTAGGGCCAAGAAACGGACATAAGCATCACAGCATAGGGCTAGATATTCCAGGAAGTTACGTCCCGGGTTTCCCTTTACCGTTACTAGTCACAAAGTTGTAATAATACGACTATGCATAATCACTAATCACCTGTTCTCTGAAAGTTTCACACGTATACGGTCAGTATAGGGAACTACATGATCGAACCGAAAATATTACTGTCACCAGATATTATTATACATAATAAGACACGATAATATTCCAACTCCTTGGTATTCAAAGCACACCCCTTAAATGTTGCCCTTGTAAAGCCAACATTTAAAAGTTAGACAGAGTCTCAGTTTTGTAAACTTTTCAAAAATCTATACACAAGATTATTACACAATAATTATTGTAGTCAACTGTGTTTCTTCAATGCATGAATTAGTGTATTCAACTAACCTGCTTTGAATGACTTTGAATTGAGTGAGATCAAAAGGATGAGGTGGTTGAGGAAGTGACAGAGAGGCTGCCTCAAGGACACGAACCTGTTCCTGAAATAACCCACAGCTTATTAGGCTGCTAGCTATAACTAACCAAGACGAACAATTATTTCTCCCCGACACCATAATTTTGCCGATACCCTAGCTATCACAGTGACCTATCTACGTGTTTTCAAAACCAACTTTACCTTTACCAAATTAATGAAATAAATGAAATAAAAAATAAATAAATAAATTAATTAATTCATGAAATAAAAAAAGAAATACAAACAATCGAGGAGCCAGGAGAATCCCGAAACAGTGGGCAAAATTAAAAAAAAAAAGGAGAAAAAGAAGAAGACTTTTTTGCAAAAATTTCACAAACTTTCGCAAAATTTTGAATATTTTTTATCAATCAGGGTGGGGGTTCCCCAAAAACTGGCTGGCAAGCCCCACTCTTCAATTTTGACCCCATTATAAGGAATACAATTAATGCTACCTTCAGAAGATCAATGTACGCCCTAAGCGCCGTCTGGTCTGCAAAGTGTGGGCCAGCCAGAGCACGTTGAGCCTGCAGCACAGCGTGCAGCACGCGTTCCGCCTCGGCCTGCAACTGCCCCAACTGCCCCACGGCCGCCCCCAGGCCCACCAGCTCCTGCTGCAGCGCGCCCTGCACGCCGGCCAGACTGCCCCCTTGGCCGCGCACCAGCCCGGCCCAGTCTCTCTCCCAGTCGCTCAGCTGGCCGCAGTGCAGCAAAAGCTCGTGCTCCAGCAATTCCTGCAATCACAGCACCACCAAACTCAAGCACAACCAGGGGGTTTCTCCTTGGTGTTTTTTTTTTCTCTCTTGTGGCCTCTTTCTCTGCATCTGGGCCTGTTGCTCAGCTTTACAAGTCTTAACAGTGTTGTAACAATTTATTGTAAGCGCAAAATCAGGTGATTCATTACAAATTCATCACATAAATTCATTACGAAACACTTTGACTTTTCACTTGCATGTTTTGTTACAATATTGTAAGACTTGTAGTAAGACGAAAGTTGAGTAACAGGCCACAGACCACAGAAAAAGGTATTGTAGTTTGTAGAACTAAAAACTGTCGTCTGTTGTAGTAATGTTGAGTGTAGTAATGTTGAGTTGACAAATAGTTTTAGATGCAGGATTACTTTAGTTTCTGCTAGCATTTCATGCGCTGAACAGACACATCAACCGCTTGAAACTAGTATCAGTTCAAGTCTAGACTCACATCGATCAGTAGTAGTTCGGTAGTCCTAAACGTATACTTTTTTTTCCTAATGTTGACACTATATACATCGCATTAGAAGTTTCCAACAATTCTATACCTGCCCCTGCGCCCATTCCTAAGTCCCAACATAAACCTTGAGCCGGTCCCGTTCACTTTAAAAGCCCTTAAGTTGAAAAGTTAACAATGCAAAAAAACTGACGTATACTATGTCGCATTATTACATACCCGACTATGTCGCATATTATTATAATACCCAACAATTCCAATCACCCCCCCCCCTTCAACTCTACTGTACCTTGAGTTGGTCCCGTCTGATCAGCAGTGCGACGGGGTTGAGTGGCGGGGGGGCGTGGGGTTGGTGCAGGAGCCGAGCCACAGCCCGCAGCCATAGTTCGACGGACTCCAGACCATCGGCCACGTCCCAGGCTGCCTCTAGACGATCCTCCAAGGTCCACAACAGTTCGTCTGCAACCAGACACAAAAATAATAAAAAATGGTTGCCAGTTTGCTGCTTGTCGGCAACCCAACAAGGTGGGGTGTGGTTGTGGTCCGAGTCTTGGGTTACCCTAAAGAAATCCCTGCCCTGCTCATGCTTATAATTTATACTGATCTTATTCATAGTACAACCCATAGACTCCCCTTACAAAATCGATAGTCCAGAAATACTGAACACAAAAGTGGACAAAAATGGCATAATTTTGCGAAGCTTAAACAAAACTTGGAGTATCTTTGGTCAATCACGATGGATTCCTAATTAGCCGGAGAGCCACCCCCCCCCCAAAAAAAAAACTTTTAACTCATTACGTGTTTGGGCAGTAAGTATGAATCGACCTCAAGACGGAGGCTAAATTTGACTTTGATACTTGTTTTTGAGTTTGAGACAACAACATAAAAAATAGACAAATACCACGGTAGAGCAATCAATGGCCCTATCTTAACCACACTGTCACCCAGAGCCAGGGTTTTTTTGTTTTTTTTTTTTTGTTTTTTTTTTTTTTTTTTTTTTTCTTTTTTTTTTTTTTTTTTTTTTTCACCCCCCCTTTTTCTCTCCGCCTTCTCTTTTCATTTTTCTTCTCTCTCTCTTTTTTTTTTTTTTTTTTTTTTCCTCCTGCTTTTTCTTTTTTTTTCTTTCCCTTCTTTTTTTTTTTTTCTTTTTTTTCTCGCCTCCCCTTCTCTTTTTTTTTTTCCCCTTTCTCCTTTTGTGCTTTATCTTTATTTTTATTTTTTGCTTTATTCCCATTTATAATCCCTATTTACCAAAAAAAAACCCTGCCCCAAAAAACGGCACCTACCGATTTCAGCACAGCAAGTTTGGTAGTGAGTGAAGTAGCAGCTGTATTGCTGACAGCCGGAGTCGCGCAGATCAGACGCGATGCTCCGTCGATCAAGCGAATTCAGTTTCAGTCGTCTGCAATGTCAAAAATTACTGATGTAGCGTCATAGTCACACATTCAATGCATTTTAACATACCGCAACTAGACCAATAATAGATTTCCGTACGGGGGGGGGGGGGAGACGCAATCCCCCCTTGGTTCAGAGCCCTCCCCTCATTTCAAATGGGGTATTCAACCCCTTACCCATTTTTTTGCAAAACGAAGTTTTAGCGACTTCTCTAGCTATGCTTCTATAGTGTGGTTATGTCCTCTTCTTTCGAAGTTTGTATCACCACAGCTTTATAATTACCCACCCAGAAAAAACGTTTTCTGTAATTTATGTCCCATCATTCCCACCCCTAGACTTCCCCATAGTTCAGTCGTCCTATTAAATATTTTTTTATAAAAAACCTAGCAAATCAATCCAGTTATTTTTTAGCCCCACCTGATTCTATGCCAGTCCGCCTCCACCTCTGTCAAGCATTGGTATCGCGCGCAGACTCGAGACTCCAGCGAGTCGAGTTCCTTCTCGCACAGCCCAGCCACGCGTCCAATTCCTCAGCCTGCGCTGGCCACTGTCCCTCCCCTCCGCCCGCCACCCCATAGTTCAGTCCCACCTTCTCCCAGACCCATTTCCACTTTTTGTTCATCTTCAGCAGTCGCTTCTGCACTGTCTCTCCCAGCTCCGGCTGTCCGCCCACCGTCTCAATCTCGCCCTGCAAGTTGGCCAGCTTGTCCAACAAAAACTCCACTTGGGCTTGTTTCTGAAACAAATATTTATATAATAAAAAAATAAGATTTAAGTAGTAGTGGTTTAGCAACAGGGGTTAACATGAGGTTATAATTAGTAATAAATTATAGTCACATCAAACCATGTCTACAGTCCCCGATCTACGCTTTGTTGCACCAACCAAACTTCACTGAACATCTTGCGCCTGAAACTTTGGTTTTGCCATGATAAATCTCACAGATAAAAAATCCCCAATAAACCGTAACTAGACTAAATCACCCACAAAAAACCCAAAATCTGGCCACCTGAAGTTAAAAAAAAACTAAAAAAAAGTTAAACCTGGGTAGCAGCCAGCGGCGACTGTGTATGTTGGTGCTGTTTGGCCATTTGCTCGAGTTCAGCCATGGCCTGGGTCAGCTCCCCCTCCAGGCGGCTCCAACGGGCCCAGAGTCTCAGCTCCCGGGCCAGGCGCCAGCGGACCTTGTCCAGACGAGTGGCCAGCTGGTCCAGATGCTGAATCTGGGCCGCTGCGGTCTGGTGCAGTCCGGGGGCCGAGACATAGAGATCTAGGCTGCTCAGGGCGTGTCTCAGGGGCAAGGCATGGCCCACCTGCAACACCGTGTTAAACTGTAACTTAAATTAAAAAAGTTATGGGTCAAATGTAACTTTAACTTCAATTAAAACACCCTTACGTCAACAATTAGTTAAAGTTATTTCAAAAAAGTTATAGTATAAGTCATTGATTTTCGGCTGACTTTCTTTCACTTAAACTAAAAAAGTTAAAGGTCAATTAATCTAACTTTAACTCTGAATTAAAACACCCCTAGGGCCCTAGGTTAATAAAGTTTTTTACAATAAGGTATATAAAAGTCATTTATTTTCTGCTTACTTTAGCTTTAACTTTAAAAAACCCCTACTTATATAATTTGTGTACCTCCAGAGTCCAGCCTATCTGATCGAAGTAAATCATTCATTCATTCAATAATAAGTTATTTTACAAAAAGTTATAAACAAGCATTGATTTTCGTCTGACTGTAACTTTAACTTAAACAATACCGCTTACCCTTACTTTAACTTAAACTTAAATTACAATTATTATAGTTCAACCGTTTTTGCCCTACCTGCAAGCCCACTAGGCGGCCGGCCAGGGTCTGCAGGTGTTTCAGGCGGCTGTCGGCCTCGGCCCAGGGTCCGGCCTCCAGACTGGCCAATTCCTGGCCCACAGACTGCAGCTCATTGGCCAGTTCTTGGCAGAGTTTGTCGGCCAGCAGCCAGACGCCAGTGGCTTTCTGAGTGACCTCTAGACTGCGCTCTAGCTCAGCCAGCAAAGCCCAGGCCCGCTGCAGGGTGTCTGGGGGCAGGGCGGGGAAGGCTAGAGGGGTGGCGTGTAGACTGGCCTGCAGGTCACGCTGGTAGGCCGACAGCAGACTGGAATGTGCCTGCAGCTGTGGTAGACTGTGGAACGGCCCGTGGACATTGGCCGAGGCCACCAGTTCGAGCAGACCCTCCTTGCTCGCGAGCGCCCCCTCCGTTTCGCCCTCGCCCGGCCCCAGCTCCACCCGGGCCCCCTCCGAGCCCAAAATCCACTCCGCCTCTTCAATCTACAACACATTATTATTTATGTAGGCATTGTAGTCGAGTGGCTAGGGCGCCAGACTCCTGATCCGAAGGGTGGCAGTTCGAATCCTACATACTCGGGCCGGGAAATTATTCCAAGAGCAATAAACTACGGTCACATAAAAGGAAACAAGCGTCTATCTATGGTTTTTGACTTGAGGGGCAACCCTCCACCCTCCAAGGGCGTAAACAGGTGGGGGGAATGGGGGAATTTCCCTCCACTCGAAATTTTTTTCGTGTGACTTTTTACACAAGGGTCCCCTTTGGTTTTTACGATGCGGCCGAAAAAATATTCTGATACGTCTCCAATTCACCAAATTTGGCCTAAAAATAAATTTCCCAATCGCCAATTTTCCATCTACTGGACTTCTACCTTCTACTTCTACCTTCCGCCAAGAGCAATATGACTGCCGAATCATACCTTGAGCAGCAGTGCTTCTATCGTGAGAATGAGGTCAGGAGCACGGGTGGCGACCATGGGCGGCGGACAGGCGGCGTCACTAAGTCTGCTCATGTCCTGCAGCACGCTCGGCACGAACTCTCTCACGCTCAGACTCACTGTTTGTCGCAGATTCTGAAACAGCCCATTATTATTACTTGCATCAGGAGCACGAGACGCACAGCCCATTATATACTCTTGCTAGCCCGTATACTCAACTTATCTATAAGCCAAGCTACGCTCTGTGATATTATTACAAGATTAGATACATATTAGATTAGATTTAGAATTAGATAATAATTAATAGGATATTATGAACTATCTTAAGCAGAGAGATAAATCATATAATAATTCAGATTTAAAGGTGTCAATGGAACGCTGAAAATTTAAAACCAGTGTTGACCGTCTGCAGCCTTACCCTGAGTTCAGATAGCTGCCGGCAATCTTCTGATATCAAAATTTCCACCAACCGCTTACCCCACTCCATTGAACGAAGAGTCAGGTCGCTTAGTTCACGCTGAAATATATTTCCCAAAAATACAATAAAAATATCTAAATAGATAATCTTGAAATAAACTGGAATGTTTATTATGTCATTTAAGGTGGTAGTTACGTTTTCGCAGCTTTTTTCAATGTTCGATTTTGTAGCATTTACTAAATCAATTTACAAGCGGTTTCTTGCATATTATTAATCAACTTATTTTTTACAAAATTACAATTTTTTAAGAGTCGATGTTACTCACAGTGTGCACACCAACTATTTTAGTGAAGCTTATCAGCACAATTTTATGCATTTTTCCCCGTATTTCGTTATTTCTTCACTGTGGTAAAAAAATTCCGCATACAGTCAAGCAATTTATATATCAAAGGTACGTTGATGTGTTATAAAAGTGGTGGTATGTTTAACTAAACGTAATAATTTAGCAGATTTTTACAGTGAGCAAAAGTTTGCTTCAAATTTTGCTAAAAAGTCAAGAAACGGCAGTTTTTATGACTTTGGTAGGCTGTACCTAAAAAATAATCAATCTTTTCACTCAATTCGAAAAAGGTATAGGGCAAATTTATTTGGCTACTGTCAAATATGCCTTCTTTGCATTCTTATGCACTGAACATGATATTTGTTACTTCAACTGAAATCACTCATTGTGCGCAGAAATAACGAATTTTTGAAAAAAATTTAATTTAGTTAAATAGGGCTTCATTGGGGTCAGCTAATATTACATTAAGCACAGTTTGCCCGTACCCGTTGAAAAAATGGCGGACAAAGGTTTAAAAAATGACGTTTCACGAAATTGAAGAAAATTTGCAATTTTTAAAGGGGTTTATTAACACTGCCAATGCTCTAGGCTGATGTGACATATGCTAACCATTAACCAAACTTAGCGGGTATAAAAGATGCTTAAGGGACTATATACAGGTAAGTTATGGTGCCAAGTGGTTATTGATATTTTGTGATATTGGCATGAGAAGTCAGAATTGAGGTAAAAAAACTTCAAAGTTACAGTTAGCCTAGAACGACTAACAGAAATTATGTTCTTTTTTTAGCTGAAAATATTCTTAAAATAAAATGGGTTAGACCTTTTTTGAATGGCATTTCTAAGAGTGTAGGAGCCACAAAAATTTGCACACAATTTTGTAAGTCCTCAAAAAATACACAAAAAATCCAGTTTTTGAGCTATAAATTAGCCGTAAAAGTTTGAATCAATGTCAAAGTTAGCTGAAATATTGCTACTTACATTCCCAATGTCCGTGCCAAATTTGATTATGTTCGATCAAGTAACTTTTGAATTATTGCAAAAACTTCGAAAACGTAACTACCACCTTAAATTGATACGTGGCAAAAACACTTTGAGGCATAGTGAAAAGCGAACGAACCGTCTAGACATGACTACTAGTGAAATTTTTTTAGAAAAAGCAACAGAACCCTTTCCGCCATGGTCACATTAAATTATGTACAGAAAAAAATTTGAATTAAAACTTTGTTGTTGTTGTTGTTGTGCTTCCGACCCTTAACTTCCGTTAATTGGTCCGGTCGCCTCGAATTAAGACCTCTCAGCTTTTTCCGTCATTTTTCAAAAAAAAATTTTAAACGAAAGAGCATCAAGGGTTACATAATTATATTAAGCAAAAGCAAGAGATATCAAGAGTACATAATAAGGAAGAATAGCTATGCCACCTGATGCGGATACCAAGAGGCCACCTCTGTGTCGGCCACAGCGTCCGTGGCTTCGGCAGACTCCAGGGCGAACTTGAGCGTGGCCATTTGTTGCTCTAGCTGCCGAGCGTGTGACATCAGCTCTACGGCAGAGACGCCATGGCTGGGGCCTTGCTCTTGATGGCTGGACGACGCAAAATTGCCCAACCAATCACACGATTCGTAGTCTTCTACCATCATTATCTGAAAAAATAATATTACATATCTCTTAGCCTGGGTTTTTTTTTTCGCTGGCAACTTTTCGCAATTTTGCGAAAAGCTTGAAATTTTTTTCGCAGACCTACTTTTGTTACTTAATGCAGTACATTTTACATTTAAATGTTAATAAAACATTATTAGGCCTATACAGGATAAGACTGACGCATTTTACCAGTTTTGGCCAAAAAACAACGATTTTGACATTTTTATTTAAATTTACGGAGCCGCCCTGAGAATTTTGTGTAATTTTTCACAATTTTCACAACCGATGTTCAGCCGTAAAGAAATTTGAGAAGACCCGGCCAATGACCAACTTAGGCCTGAAAATGCTAACATTTTGAAATCGTGCTTTTCTTAATTATGTCACCCCCGACTCCGACCCCATACTGTTTTATTTGTGTTACATGCAGTCGGTGTGATGATACATGTGAAGAAAATGTGTCCCTTTTACAGTCACTAGAAACATCAAGTCACAAAGTTGCACGAGTCCGGGTCTAGGGGATCAGAAAAAGTCGGAGAAATTTTCAATTTTTGGGCCAAATTCGGTCAATTGGGGACGTATATATCGGAAATGTTTTCCGACTAAACCACAAAAATCAGCGCATAGACATTACGAGTTCACCTCCACTGCGTCAAAATTTTTTCGCAATTTTGCGAAAAGGTTTGAAATTTTTTCGCAATCGTCAAAATTTTTTTGCAATTGCGAACGTTTTTGCGCAAAAAAAACCCAGCTCTTAGCCATAGCCAAAAAAAGGCTGAAAAAACTATATCTACGTATATTATGTCTATTATCAAATACAGTCTTTATCAAAACTGTCCTTTGACCAGTTGGCAAATGTTTGTGCAAAAAACAGCCTATGCATGACAATATTGCTCGTCCATCCCTATCTTATTTTGAACACGCCAGACAAAATTATTGAAGCTTCTCAGAAAATATGCTTGACAGGTTTAAATAACACCACAGGGTGTATATATCCTCAAGTATAATTATTGCATTCTAAAAAATACCGTGAGTGACCTGTGCTGCTCTGCCCTAGACCCGCCACTACCTTAAATAATTACATATTATATAATAATATACACACATTTTTGTTCAGCCGCAGGACAAGCGGTCGAGCCAGGTGTATTTGTGCTTGTGCCTGGGCGGCGGGTCTTGCCAGTGTGTGTTCGCAATGGTGATTGATGATGGTACGGGGGGTGGACTGTCGTCGGACGGGCGGGGGCTGGGGGATCCACCACGGCACCACGCGCAGGGGAGGGGGCCCTAGGGCCTGGTGCCGTGGCGAGAACTGGGTGGAGTAACGGAGGCGGTCCTCTAGGGCTACCACGGGAATCAGCAGGGCCTGGATGCGGCCCAGAGTTTCCCGGCGCTGGCTCTCGCTGTACTGGCGACTGCCCACAATCTTCATGCGGAACACCGACAGCGTGCGCGATACTTGGCTCAGCTCTTGGACCCAGCCCTGAAACAATAATAACAATAACAACACTGAAATGATTATATACGTCAACAATGGCAAACAGTATATTATATAGTACTATGTATGCTGATGTCTAATCCAATACAATAGTGACCATACATGGGCGTGGAGGCGGGGTTTCACCCCCTTTCGCTTTTGTAGCAAGCTGACCCCCTCCCCATGTTTTGAAGGTCGCTCAAGACGGCAAAATCAATGTCTTTTTTATTTATAAGAAAACAATGCGGAATCGCGTATGTACACCATATAAGAATGCGACTTATTATTGCATCACATACCATTAACTGCTGCTCTGTCAATAAACGGCTACTTCAAATCTCTAGCTTCACTAATTCATCTCTCCTTAGTCCTTATATACCTGCAAGCCGTCTTCAAACTTTGCCCGCTGCCCGGTCTTGAGGTGGTGCAGCGCCCGGATGACGTCCTGTTCGGTCCGCTCGAATCTGGACAACAGCTCCTCGAGCAAAGAGTCAGCGTCCTGGATGACTCCGTCCACGGCGGACTGAGAGGCCTGGCGTCGTTTCTTCGTCCCCTTGCGGCTCTGACTACTCTTGAGCGCGTCCGCAATCGACAAGGATTCACTGCGTCCGATCTGGGTGCCAGTGGGGGCCGGCTGCTGCGGACCTGTCGCGTCTTCGGCGTCAAAAACATCGTCCGACACTTCGGTCTGACCCTCGATGGCCTTGCAGTCGCGCTCCGGGAACACGAACATGGATCGTTCCTGTTTGCGTTCGCTGCTGAATTTGCGAGCATTCAGAGCAGTCTGCTCAGACTTTTGGTTCACAGATTTCTGCGTGTGCAGTTCGGCTGACGCTGCTTCGATCAGTTGCAGCGGAGAGATGCTAGATCGACTGGTGGTGGTGGTGGTGGTGATGGCAGAAAAAGCATCGCCGGTCACCTCACTGGATTCCGTGCTCACTTTCACAAACTCCTGGGCTTGTCGCATGGCCTTTTCCAAATGTTCAACCGTTTCGTGAGTCTTCGTCTCGGAGCCAACCCATTTCTCCTGGCTCACTGATTCTTCGACCAACTTGTTTCTAGTTTCCTGCTGTGTGCCTTTGATCGGCACTCGTATCGATAAAGCTGCCGTTTTATACTGTTGATGGGGAATGGTTGCTTCCAAATTACCATTTTCGGTCAGGCCACGGAAATCCAAAGTGGACTCACGACTCTCATAGGAAGTGTCCTTGATATGCGTAAAGCGCCTCAGTTCCGAAGTCGAGCTTTTACACTCTGTGGTCAAGTTATAATTGGTCGATTCTGCTTCCCACTCATTATTATCCCTTGCTGACGAAGTTTGTCCATTAAAGTGCCGCGAGCTGCTATTCTGCGCACCGTGGGCGTTTCTTTGGAAGGAGACGGCTCGACGCTCAGACACCGGCGAGGCTCGACCCAGCATAGTCTGTCGCGAGACATTGCCATTTTGTCGGAGCACCAGCTTTTGCTCCCCGAATCGAGGCTCCGAGCCCAATCGTTCAGTTTCTCGACTCGTTCTGGACCACCCGGTTTTCTGCTCGAATCGACTACACGAGCTAGACCGAGTCTCACCACTAGATCGACTGGAGTCCTCAGCGCTCAGCCTCAGATCGTCGACCAGTTGGAAAACGGTTTTCTGATACTTGGCCGCCGCCTCCTGCCGAACGCACATTGATCCGGAAGCCGCCGCGTCATCAAATCGACTGAACGACGCCGCACTGGATTCCATTCGACTCGACTCAGCCCGACTTTGTCGCAGCACTCGCAGGCTAGTAAACTCGCCACTGTTGCTGACTGACGTGTCGGTGCTTTCTGATTGGCTGCTCTGATTCACTCCGCCCCAGTCGTCCCACATGGCAGCCTGGTCTGCGGTTCCCACGCTCTTGTCGGCCGTACTGTAGAACACACTGTAGTCTCCAGCCAGTGGGGGACTTTGAACCAGCATCACTTCGGCCTTTTCCGACAATTTCTGCAGGTTAATGGTCACCTCAATTTCGTTGGGACACGACCCGTTCATTGTGTTAGTTGGTTGGCTAACTTCTAATTGGCAGCCAAAATTAATGCATCAATCATTAACGTTTAAATAATACTGCAGAGCGGTTGTTAACATTGTAGAACCTGCAACAATAAACGTTTGCTACAGTTTCAAATAGCGAACACAGAAGTTGGTTCAGGTTTAGGTTCATATATATATTTAAATCATTTCAAAGTTGAACAAAACGTGTTTCCTGGTCAGAGAAAAGTGACATTAATTTCAACAAGTCGGTTGACATCAACGGGTTGCCGACAGTGGGTAAAGGACCCTCTATTCTAAGCAGAGGACCCTCTATTCTAGGCAGATGACCCTCTGTTTGTGTTCAGAAGCTCAAATTACTCCTAGAAACATCAAAATCTCAATTTCGAAAATTTGACCCCTTTGGCACCCTGGGGCATAGTACCCTAGGGAGGGGGGCTTGGCGGGGACCACGAGCGTTCTAGACAAATATGGACCCGGGATTCGGGTTCAGGGGGCCAAATTACCCCTAGGGACGTCAAAATCCCAATTTCGAAAATTTGACCCCTGGGGACCCCCTGGGCAGCGTGCCCTAGGGGGGTCATGGAAGAGTCCCGAGGGGTCCTAGACGAAAATGGACCTCGGATTCGTGTTCCGGGGCCCAAATTACCCCTAGGGACGTCAAAATCCAAATTTCAAAAATTTGACCCCTGGGGACCCCCTGGGCAGGGTGCCCTAGGGGGGTCATGGAAGGGTCCCGAGAGGTCCTGGACTAAAATGGACCTCGGATTCGTGTTCCGGGGCCCAAATTACCCCTAGGGACGTCCAAATCCAAATTTCAAAAATTTGACCCCTGGGGACCCCCTGGGCAGGGTGCCCTAGGGGGGTCATGGAAGGGTCCCGAGAGGTCCTGGACTAAAATGGACCTCGGATTCGTGTTCCGGGGCCCAAATTACCCCTAGGGACGTCCGAATCCAAATTTCGAAAATTGGACATCTGAAACCCATCTTTTATACCCTTTTATACTAATGGCTGAAACATAACCCCAACAGGTTTCGTCCATTTTCCCTTCAAGGTCACGTGACGCGGGCCCCCGAGGGGCCACGAGTCCATAAAGTTGGGGGGTGCAAGTACTAATGGTAGAGATCCCTCCACCAAAGTTTGGGACCAATCCGACCAGGGTGCGCTGAGAAAAACCTGTTTCAAATTAATGTCCGGAGAATAATATTAATAATAATAATAAATATCTCCTAACGGCAATAAACGGGTTGCCGACGGTAGGGGACCCTCTATTCTAGGCAAAGGACCCTCCATTCTAAGCAAAAGATTGTCTATTTTTGGCAAAAAAACCGATATTTATGAACACACGACTCATAACTCCCCAAACACATTTTTGGTAAAAATACCTACCAAAATATGCTCTTAGTCAGCATGCTATTCTATCAGCATTAATTTAGCATCATTCCGTCAAAAAATTTGATACAAATTCATTATTTCTCACTAAATCACTCGATTATCAAAAATTCACCCACGTTACTCCCTAGGGGGGGTACGCTGAGAGGGTCTTAGGGGGGTCCAGAGGGGTCCTAGTTAAAAATGGACCCCGGATTCGTGTTCAGGGACCCAAATTACCCCTAGAGACATCGAAATCCAAATTTCGAAAATTTGACCCCTGGGGACCCCCTGGGCAGGGTGCCCTAGGGGGGTCATGGAAGGGTCCCGAGGGGTCGTAGACGAAAATGGACCTCGGATTCGTGTTCCGGGACCCAAATTACCCCTAGAAACGTCAAAATCCAAATTTCGAAAATTTGACCCCTGGGGACCCCCTGGGCAGAGTGCCTTAGGGGGGTCCCGAGGGGTCGTAGACAAAAATGGACCTCGGATTCGTGTTCCGGGGCCCAAAGTACCCCTAGGGACAAGTTCTTGTCCAAATCCATCACAACACGCTATGCAATAGCTTTCGTTCTGGAAACACACTTAGTATTCGACTTACCTATATAACCCAATTGAAACATTACCACAACAGGTTTCGTTCATTACATTTTTTTGAGACCCCATTTTTGAGGTCACGTGACTCGACTCCCCCTAGGGGTAGGAGGGTGCCCGAGTGTCCGGGGCATCTACTCCTCAGAGGCATTCCACCCACAAAGTTTGGGACCAATCCGACCAGGGGGGGCTGAGAAAAACGCGTTGGAAAACCGTTTTACACGTATTTTTCAACGCGAACCTCAATTTTTGAGGACACACCTCACCTCACCCACTGACACCTCATACACCCCCAAGTGTCCGGGGCATCTACTCCTCAGAGGGATTCCACCCACAAAGTTTGGGACCAATCCGACCAGGGGGGGGCTGAGAAAAACGCGTTACAAAACCCGAGGACAACAATAATAATAATAATAACAACAACAACAATAACGACACGGACACGACAAATATAAGGGGTTGCCCGCTTTTTGCTTCGCAAATTGTCGGCAACCCAATAATAACAAGTCGGTTGACATCAACGGGTTGCCGACAGTGGGTAAAGGACCCTCTATTCTAAGCAGAGGACCCCTGTTCTCCGCCTGTTTGTCTTTGTTTGTTTTCATTACCCCTAAAAACTTCCTCGTCTTTATTTTCAAAATCTCACTCCTTAGGCTCCCTCCCCTTTAGTACCCTGCGCCGTACCTAGGGAGGGGGGCTTGGCGGGGACCACGAGCGTTCTAGACAAATATGGACCCGGGATTCGGGTTTAGGGGGGCCAAATTTGCCCTAGGGACGTGGAAATTCCAATTTCGAAAATTTGACCCCTGGGGACCCTCTGGGCAGGGTGCCCTAGGGGGTCCGATGGGAAGGGTCCAGAGGGGGTCCTAGACGAAAATGGACCTCGGATTCGTGTTCCGGGGCCCAAATTACCTCAGGGGACGTCAACTACCCATTTTCGAAAATTTGACCCCTGGGGACCCCCTGGGCAGCGTGCCCTCAGGGGGGTCCATGGGAAGAGTCCCGAGGAGGTCCTAGACGAAAATGGACCTCGGATTCGTGTTCCCGGGGCCCAACTTTACCCTAGGTACGTCCAAATCCAAATTTCGAAAATTGGACATCTGAAACCCATCTTTTACACCCTTTTATACTAATGGCTGAAACATAACTCCAACAGGTTTCGTCCATTTTCCCTTCAAGGTCACGTGGCGCG
>JASANF010003066.1:0-36208 GCA_030248245.1 Trissonchulus sp. WLG1_4 | reverse complement strand
AAGTAACTTGCTGAACGGACAAACGGCTGTAAAGTATGAATGTGAGGCTGAAGTAAGGCTTACTGGCGTCATGTCTTCTTCGGGGTCATGTCGACGGCCCAATTCCCCTTCGCCTTCCCCCCAGCTAGTTGGCCACAACCAAAACAGAGTCAACAACAGCAAATGCATGGGCAATATTAGACGTTGCTAAAATTATATAGGGTCACTTTGCACCACCAAGTCGGACTCTTCGGTGTGAGAAAGAAATTTCTGGGGGTCCAAAATTGTAGGACGTACAGTATATACCGACCAAAATTCATGCTAGAGTCAAAGCGGCGTCGTAGTCACTTGATTTCAGAGTCAAAGTATTCAGTAACTATACTTTGACTCCAGAATCATACAACCCCGACTCCGCTTTGACTCGAGTTTGTAGCAAGTACTTTTGGTCGGTACTGTATATAGCGTCGGTACATGCCGTTGAGCTTGACAAGTTGCGTATTTTTGGGGTGTTTGTATCTGGAAGTGATTAAAGGGACCTTAACTTTCCTCATTCAAAATATCGCCCTATTGGGCCGGATTTTTTCTTTGCTTCAGTAAACCAACAATTTCACACAAAAAACCATCGAATATACGGCCGATTGCACCAACTTATTCTCGAGCTATTCTTATTCTCGAGCTATTCCAGAATAGTTATTCCCGAGGTTTTATTCTCCAACTTTTCCCCTGCACCATTAGAGAATAGCTCGAGAATAACTATTCTCGAGAATAGCTTCAGAATAACTTATTCTTCAGCTGTCCAATAAAAATGTGGTTGCATCATTGTTATCCAATCACAGCCTAGCAGACAGCCAATTGAGCTCGAGAATAAGCCAACATATGCCCCGCCTACAGATTTGTTGTGTGAGCAGATTTGTTTCTCGTCCGCTCACCGAATCTACGTCGACTTGGGCCCAGTCAGTAACCTGATGGCCAACGAAACCCGAATGCGAGCATTTTTAAACTTTTTTGTTTTGCTATTTTTTCTCTAAATAAATTATAAGCTAAATAAACATGAAAATGTTAAAAATATGGAAATTGGTAAGTTTTTCTAAAAGTTATTAGGTTATTCTTCAGCTATTCCTGGGCCCGATTTATCGAAGCGAAATGTTCGTCATCGAAAATGTTCGTCATCGAAAATTTTGGATTGATGGAAACATTTTCGATGACGAACATAACACTAAATTATAACAAATGTTCGTCATCGAAAATGTTCGTCATCAAAAATGTTCGTCATCAAAAATGTTCGTCATCGAAAGTTCGTCATCAGAAATGTTCGTCATCGAAATTTTTTTCGATGACGAGCTTTGGTCTTTTAGAACATTTTTATGTTCTAAATGACAAAAGCTCGTCATCGAAAATTATTTCAACGGCGAACACTTCAACAGAGCTAGAGACATCCGTTGAAATGTTCGCCGTTGAAAACTTTTCGATGACGAACATTTGTTTTTTCGATGACGAACATTTGCTATTTTGATGACGAACATTTTCGATGACGAACATTTGCGTTTTCGATGACGAACTTTTGCTTTCTCGATGACGAACATTTCTGATGACGAACTTTCGATGACGAACATTTTTGATGACGAACATTTGTTATAATTTAGTGTTATGTTCGTCATCGAAAATGTTTCCATCAATCCAAAATTTTCGATGACGAACATTTCTGATGACGAACATTTTGCTTCGATAAATCGGGCCCTGGTCTAGATCAGGAATAACTTACACATTACATGAGAATAGCTGGAGAATAAGCTATTCTCTAACTTTCGTTAGTGCAATAATGTTCGTTATTCTTCAGCTATTCCTGAGCTATTCTGTAACTTCGAGAATAACTATTCTCGAGCTTAAATATTGGTGCAATGAAAATTTATTTTATTCCTGAGCTATTCTCGAGCTATTCCTATTGAGCTATTCTTTGTTGGTGCAATCCGGGGATATACTGACAAATGTAGCTAGATCGACCAAAAAACCGCTTCGTGCTAAAGTAAAGTCAGCATACCTACATATAACCTACATCCTAATATCCTAATATCTCATCCAAACGAAACTACAAATAGTAGGTACAAGTATATAACAATACTTGAAACCATAAATGAAAAGCGAAACTAAACAAAATTGTCACAGAAGCAAATAAGCAAATCAGGTTGGGTTCAAGAAGCAAAAGTGATAAGTTATCAGTAAAACAATGAGAACACATGTTTTGGCTGGGCAGTTATTAATAGGTAGTGGTAGTCCCAGGGATATTTTCTGTTCCACCCCCATTCCAAACCAGTGTTGGAGAAAAGTTCGGATTCCGGTAGGGTTCAGAACCTGGGTACGTGGTATATACTGGTCTAAAAATTTGCCCGGGTATAGTACAGTCCCTGTAGGCAAACGCAAGGGCGTAGCCAGGGAGGGGGGTCGCGAGGGTACACAAGGGTCCCCTCGTTTTTATAGCAAGGCTGAAAAAAATTTCCGATACGTCTCCAATTGACCTAAAAATAATAACAAATTCTCCCAAATTTTTTCCTGGGGGCTGGCGCCCCGACCCCTGCAACATGCGGACGCAAGTTACGGTCCGTCTGATGTGATGGTACCAATTTTTCTGTCGGGAATTTTTCTGTGGCTCACTGGTCTTGCGTTTACATTACATTCCGCGTGTAAGTATTAAAATCGCTAAAAACTTTATACTTGACCAAATTGCATGTTGGTACCAATCGACTCCCCTTGACCTCAGGACTTCGAAAATACACTTTTAAAAATTTTGTTGCAGTTGCAAAAAGTTGCAGGGGTTTAGGCCCTGGGAGCGGCAGCCTCCAGGAAGAAAAATTTGAGAATTTCATCAATCAAAAAATCAAAAATCTGGGGGTCCCGCACCCCCCGTGTAAAACTGTGCTGCTAGTGACAGGACACTCGGATTCTCTACCCAAGTTTTTCCGTTAAACAATGCAGTACTGGCTTTCGGCCGTCGTGTAAAATCTGGGAATCATATCCAATGCAAAATGTACAACATTGAGCCATGAAGACAGCAAGTTGGCTGTGATATGAATGAACACCACATGTCAGCAACCAACTGGCTGGGATCCAGGCCAATCTAATAATCCCAATAATCCCCTTAATCAGGGTTGGCAGTCTCGGTCTCGGTCTCGGTCTCGGTCTCGTAAAAAACCCGAGACTAGGCTGGTCTCGGTCTCGGTCTCGGTCTCGGTCTCGGTAGGAAAACCGAGACCTGCCATAGGGTGGTCTCGGTATTTCAGATGAGGCTGGAAGTTTTCAAAAATTTTTACGATCACGAAGATTTTTTTTACGATTTAAGATTCCAAATAAAATGCCAAGCATGGAATGGTCAAAACTGTCTGCTGCAGAAGAATGTCAGTTCACGGGCAAACTAACTTCAAATTTAAACTCTGTACATTTACTTAACTTCAAGTTTAAACTTTGTACATCGAGCTATTAATTAAAGTTTGAGCTATACATAGAATGGGTTGTCTGACTTAGCGATATTGCATTTGTATGTGGAACCATTCAAGCTTAATGTTAAACAGTATAGAAATACCTACTGACCATCATTTACGAAACAGTGCTAACTTCGTAGTTGATTTGTAACTAAAAATTTGCTGGTTTCAGCAACGTCACGAAGCGCGAATTGGGTGGCAGTTTAATTGAATTTCTTGAGCCCCACCCCAACCTCTCAACGCATGTCAAAGCATTAAGTATCTGAAAAAACCTAGGCACAAACAAATGCTTTTTGGGCTATGGAGTGGTTGAGGCATCAAACCTCCCCCCCCCCCCACCTAACTGTGTCAGCTGGAGAAACTTTTCTGGTCCGTGATGATGCTCCTATTACCACTTCTGATAGTAGCACCATTGCACCAGCACGGACGATTCTACGCTGGCACCTGAGTCAGACTGTCAAAGTGCAAATATATGTATGCAATGCACTACAAAACACACTGTGGTATGCGAAGAGTGTGCGAAACTTTTAAAACATTCGAAAAGTTGACAGAATTGCGGAAAAATAATCCTATAGTCCGGCTGTCAATCACCTACTCTCATGCTTGCGGTCGTTTACAATGTTAAGTTTCTCGCAACTTCCCAAGACATACACTCATAAACCTAACCTGATGGTCACTTTTTGTAACTTAATCACTATTTTTCACATATCAAAGTATTTAAAATTTTTAAAATTGAAACTTGAAAAAAGGACCTCCAAGGGCTGGTCTCGGTCTCGTAGGTCTCGTTTGGGTGGTCTCGGTTGCTTGGTCTCGGTCTCGGTCTCGGTCTCGGTCTCGGTTGCAAACCCGAGACTTGCCAACCCTGCCCTTAATCCAATCCAGATCAATGTGACCAGTCATAATGAATGTGCACCCGGTGAGAAATAGCAGACACAATCACACCAGTGGTCACACACCCATCATCAAAATCACAAATGGGGGTCCCAGGGGAGGTATACCAGATCCGCAGCAGGCCCAAAGGGTGCCAAAATGCCACTGCACTCATTTTGACTACCTCTGTGGAACCTGCCGCGGTCTGGGGGCTAGTCGGGCTTGGGAAAGAGTTCATTCGGAACAAGCCAGGCCTAGAGCCGTGCAATAAGGACAGAAACCGCTCATTGCACGCGGTACTCTAAGGCTAGACTGGAACCGGGTAGTTAGGTTAGACGGAGTCTAGACTCTCATGAGTGTAATTCTAGTCATGAACTTCTGACAGCATGGACCAAGATATTACACCCATGGGAGACTAGACTAAGAATAGTCCGGGAGAAATCCATGAAAATGATTACAGAAGGCTATACGAAGCCAGGTTGACTGTGATATAGCATAAAACCGTATAAACACAGTAAACCGAGCTTAGCAGAGCCTCGAAATAACGAAATGTGCCAGAAGTTGAATTTGAGCATTGAATTTGAGCATTGAATCTCAAATAAGCAATGTATATCGAATTAAATAAAATTGCCGAAAGGGAGGCCTAAAGGGTGCCAAAGCGCACAGCAAAACCGGCCCTGCCACGCCCCTAGACCAGCCATCCAGCGAAATAAAAAAATCCTGGATTATAAATAAATCCTGGGTGGAATCCCTGATTATGAGTGTGCCTCTAGTCATGACCATACTGATAACATGCCACTAAAGCACACACCCATCGTCAGAAAATCCAAAAATAATCCAAATAATCAGTTTAATCTGATCGTAACCAGGCCAGGTTGACTGTGATAGAGGTCAAAAATGATCCATCCCAGTCCAATCTGGCTCTGGTTACAAAATCAGAAATCCAAAATGCAAATCCCAAATCTACATCGAAGTCCTGAAGCAAATAAAGCAATGATAAAGTAATGAATGTGCACCCGGTGATGAAATTGAATCGGATTGAAACATCGGACCGAGGGGCACACTCACTAATCTACCATCCTTGGGGCACACATGACCCCCCAGTGGGGCAATTGGGGCTATGGGGGAATTGCATTGGCCAGGTATGGCTGTGATGTCTCATGAAACCGCACCAAACAGCCAAGCCAGGCCCTTGCAAAACCCGACCGCTTTCCACGAGGTCATTTGGGGCAACTGATGACCAAGCCTGGGCCGCGCCGCACATAAATCCTCCCCAAACTTCCCGCCAAAACTTGTTTTTCAGGCCAACAGCCAATCAGAATGCAGCAAAACAAGACCTCTGACCCCGCTCTGACCCGGGGTCAACATTCTTTGTCTGCCATTTTGTGCAAAACAACTTTGATAAGTCCCAACTGTCCAGATTTAATGACCTTACGCTTGGCGTTACGCAAATACGCCCTTTTGTTACAGAAAAGGGGGGCTCTAGGAATTAAACGTGAAAATAATTACGGAATTTATATGAAATATCTGCATAGAGAACTTTTACGCAATCATATACTTTAGAAAATGATTTTGCTTCGCAGTTGCTAGTTTATAAAATGCACATTTATTTAACAAAACAACTAACCCCCCCTCGTGAAAATTATGTTATGGTCAACTGAAGATATTGAGACACACGATAAAGGCGATTATGGTCGTATTAGATGAGTTGTTTTGGTAGTATATAACTAATAACTGGAAACTATACCTTGTGAGAACATTATGCTTCTAAATCTCAAACTAAAATAAAAACTACACTTTGGCAAATTTCAAATTCAAATCTGATTTAAAGCTTAAATAATGCTGCAAAAAAATGACGAAGGTCTAAAATGATTTTGATGAATGATAAAAAATAGATTTCGCACGTTTTTTTCGCAAAATGGGAGCGGCAAAGATTTTCGTCCTAAATGTGCCTGTAACAAACCTGGAATTGCACGTGCTCAAAGTAACTCAACATCATAGAAATTATTACTATATTAAGGTTTTTTAGAATATGCCTCTAGATACTTGAGGAAACGTAGGTTAGAGAAATGGATATATATATAAGCCTTAGCAAGAATAACACCTTAACTCTTTTGTGGTCATTGCCCTACATAGGCGTGGACACTGGACAAGTACTACTGCTGGCATTTTCAAAAACTATATTAACTGGAAAAGATTAAAACTAGATTATATAAGTTCTGTAACTTGACATAGAATATTGAATTCAGTTCGTGGAAATTTTAGAAGAAAACGCATATAAGGTTTTACATCGGTTGACCAAGTTTTATAACCTTGCGTTAATCTTATGCTGAGTTACTGAAGTTCCAAAAAGATCCAAAACCTTTCAGATAGGAGCTCGCTAAATCGCGCGATACACCCTTCGGGTCTTTTCTGTTATTCCCCACCCTTCTCCTCTGGACGGTATAACGGAATGTACATGTTTGAGGGGGGGGGGGGTGAGGCCGTAAAGCTAGGGCTGGAATTCACAACCTAACACTAAAATTTTCCTTAAATAAAAGCTAGTGAAACACTTAAAAATGCTGGCTCAAAACACTTTTTGAGTAATTTTACAGCAATTTTAAGTGTTTCACTGAAACTTTAGTGTTAGTGTTAAGTTGTGAATTCCGATCCAGCCTAGGCATTCGAAACTTGCACTTAACATATTCTTGGTCGATCAAGGGGCAAGGGCTATCAAAATTTGGCCTGAGACCCTCCCAAAAGTAAAAATCATTATAATATGCCCCACGGCAAATTCTATATTTCCTCAGGAGTGCAAGTATCATGACCCACATACTCTCCATAGAATCACTACGTTTGCGCCCTTGCCCACTGACAAAAAATGCAGACGCCCTAACTTGGGTTAATATGAATTGAGAATGATCTGAAACTCCTGACGACTTAGCGAAAACAGTATTTTTTCTGATCGACAACTTAAACGGCTCCATTTCCGTCCAACAAAAAAACCGTTATGAAAAACTTTTGACCCACGTAATTTCTTTTTAAATTTAGTGAAAAAGTGAATTTGGGCTTGAAATGCTTATATTTTAAATGTTTCCAGAAATTTCACTTCACTAACTTTTCAGGCAAATTTTCAGATCGAAAGTTTCGAAATGCAGCAAAAAAACCCTTTCATTATAAAAACTACAAAACTACACTCAAAAACAATGGAAGTGAGAAAAACTTGAAAACGACAGCATACAGCACAAAATATTAACAGCAAATTCAAACTTATAATGAGGACACGCAAAATTAACGGCCAAACGGTAACAAACACGAGAAATCACACATGGCGAACGAGAAACATACGTACACAACATTTTCCCACAGCTGATCAGCGTGCGAGAAGAAATTATGGCGGGCGACTGTTAAAATTTGAATGAGCCAATCAGCGCAAGCCAGGGGACCACCTAGTGAGATAAATCTGCAGACTGAAACGGCTGCATTTTTGACAGGGAGGTAATAATGAATTAAATTTAATTGTCGAGTTTTATGAATTGATTTCTGTCATGAATAAAAAGTAGCATGCGTTAATAATAATAGCGTGTTAAATTTTTGGCATCGAATTAAGAATCGCTCAATGTGTATAACATATGCTACGTGTTTATTAATGCACAAAATTACAAAAACGCGTGCCACTGTGTAGCAAGTGTACAATATTCAATTTAGAAAAAATTTTACATTTTTCGATTCCCGGCGTCTCCATTTCTTTATTTCTTTCTAAATTGGGGTCTACTGGCTAGCAATAAGCATTTAGTCATTTTCCGGCCTGGGCAAACAAACACAGGAGAAACCTTGGGCCGAGTTTTAGTCAAACTATGGCCCGGGCCGGGTTTTAGTCATTTTGCGGCCCGGGCAAACACAGGAGAAACCTTGGGCCGGGTTTTGGTCAAACTATGGCCCGGGCCAGGTTTTAGTCATTTTCTGGCCCGAACAAACATAGGCTAAACCTTGGGCCGGGTTTTAGTCAAACTATGGCCCGGGCCGGGTTTTAGTTATTTTCCGGCCCAGAAAGACGCAAATTAACATAGGGCCGGGTTTTAGGTAATCCACGGCCCGGGCCGGCTTTTAGTCAGTTCACGGCCCGGCCCGGGCCGGGCCGGGTGTTAGTAACCACCGTCATTTGATGGTCATGAAATAATGAATACACTTCTCACTAATTAAAACAACTCGTTCCTACATAATTATTTTGTTTAAGATAATAAAAACTACTTCACATTTTTGCAAAAACAATTTATTGTAAGATAAAAACGCTTTGAACTTTTGCATACACATTTTACAATAAAATAATTATCTGCTGCACAACAGGTTTTAGCTGACGGGCTGGTCAGCTTACTTGAACGTACAGTACCAATCAAAAATAGAGTCTGATGCTCGTACGAGCACGAGCACTTGCTGACGTCATGCTCGCAGAAACCGAGTTGCGCGCGAGCACTTCGATCACCTTTGTCTGCGCGCACTTCGAGCTGTCCAATTTCATTGCTATTAAATTGGCTGCAAACATTCAACAGTTGACTAGACTACGCAGGACGAGGGGGGGGGCTGCGTAAAAGTTAACATGAGCGGAAGATATGAACAAATTAAGTTTGCACACAATTTAAAATTTAAGCGAACAAAATTTTGTGTAAAGATTTATTATTACAATTAATATTTTTACATTTCACAAATTAATTTACAAAGATTTATCATTAGAACTAATTAATTAATTTATAAAGAGTAAGTAATATATATGTATTCATATATTCTGTCCAAGGACGACGGTGCTGAATTAACATGAAAATCTTAACGCAGTCACATTAAACATAGTTCTAAAATCAAGTCGCAAATTTATAAACATTATCTATATATTTTTCATTACTATTTGTAAAACTAGTGCTTTTTTACAGTTACTGTAGGTAGCCCAATTTTTCGGCAAAATTTTCTTTAAAAAAACTTCTCTTTGGAAAAAGTTGAGGTTTTATTTGATCTCAACTTTTTATACTACACTGCACTGTCAAACTGAGTCACCAGTACTGTTATTTTAATAATTAATATTAATATTAAAAGTCTGTATTTAAAATACTTTTAATATTAATATTTTTATTAATATTAAATTAAAAATAATTTGAGAATTTTATTTATATTAATATTAAATTAAAAATATTTCAGGAACTGTATTTATATTAATATTAAATTAAAAATAAATTGAGAATTTTATTTATATTAATATTAAATTAAAAATATTTTAACAATTGTATTTATATTAATATTAAATTAAAAATAAACTGGCCGTATTAATATTAAAAAGCACTTTATTTTTAATATTCTTTTTAATAACGGCTGGGCATATACAAGACAAGTATATGCCTATGCAGAAACTGACACGCTGCATTTATATTAATATTAAAAATGCATTTTGTACAATTTTAATATTATTTTAAATACAGCATAGCTCGTGTGTTCGCTTTTCAACCCGAACCCCAGCCTGTGAAGTCACATTGGCATGGATATTATTATTATTATTGTGTTAAGTAAGGGGCCCACTCCTTTGCCGGATTAATTGGGGGGGGGGGAGCTACCTGTAAAAGTGAAAATTTTAGGTTCTCCGATTCGCTTCAAATTTGCACACAATGTAGCCCCAGAGAAGGCGCATCGCAGATGTAACAAACTAGAAGCAATGCTTTTGCCAATTTTTTGCTTGGGGCTTCCAAAAAATCAACTTTACTTGTAAATCATAGGTGCAAAATAACAGTTTTTGTGGTTGCAAAGCGTCCCTGTACCCGAAATTTTTGTCAATGCTGACGATGTTGATTTTTGCATGATTCGATAGCCCAATGTCATGTCTCAACCTCTATGATCCATTTATTTAAATTTTTGTCCATGGCCTGAGCAGCGATGCCAAATGCAAAATCACTCAAATTTGGCGGGCCCAAAAAACGTCGTTTTTTCACATTTTGGCCTCGATTATAGAACTGAAAATGCATATAAAAAATCCGGATCATACGATTTTGCACATACATTCTGCCTGATTGGCTTGATGAGGTTTGTGTTAAAACTGTCCAACTAAGGGCTACAATTAGGCTTTTTTTGCCTATATAAATACACTGACAAACGCAATGAACCAAAAGTGTTCTTAATTGTTCTTATCTGAGGTTGGGGTGCCTTAGGGGAGTGAAATATGTGAAAATAAGCAAAACTGGAGAACTTTGATTTTTGACCCGGGTAGCCCCCCCCCCCCCCCTTAACCCGCCGTCCGCACAGGAGCCAGTTGACAAACCACGTGATGAACTGCCAATTCGGGACTACAGTACTTGACAACTGACATGTTTATTTTAGTCAACTGAACTTTAAATTTTTTTCAGGAAGTGTACATCTTTGTGTTTAGCGTCCAAATTTTGGACCCCCTGCCACATAACAAAAACTGAGCTTTACTCAGCAATGTACACATGTGACTTTTTCATCGCAGAAGTAGTTTTTTTTGTGGCCGCATTAAGATTTTCGACTGCAAAGTCAGCCGTCAGCCCAGCCTTCTACAGTCAGATACAGTCAATGTTGTAGTTTAGTACTAGCCTTCGCCCTTCAAGTATGGCAGGTGCACGGTTGCTATGTTAATACTATAGGGTGAGGTTACATATGCCTGAGCGATGGCAAAAAGTTTTGAAATTTTCTGAATTATAGTAAAACCTCAAGAACACCGATTGCGTGAAGGTGGTCACATTTGACAGCATGGACTAAACCGGCCCATAAAAATAAAGGATATTAGTTTTAACTTCATCCTTTTCTAACTTTAAAATTAACTGTTTAAGTCTCATCCCCCCTGAATTTCCCTACTGACACCCCCACGCCCACTGCATCCCCTGATGGATAAAAGTGTCCGGGAGGGGGACCACATAGAAAGGTGTCCGGGTGTGACAAATTTTAGGGGGGACACTATTATCCGTAACACCCCCAATGGTTTTTATGGTCCGGTCTCCAATTGACCAAATTTGGCGTAAAAATCAAAATTTTCCTCAACTTTTTTTCTGGTGGCTACTGCCCCCAGACCCCTGCAACTTTGTGGGTCAATGTTCCTTGCTTTTAAGTTTCGTTAGAGTGTGTGCATGAATGACTAACCTTGCCGATGTCGTTGCCCTAAGTACTGGGATACGTAACACAAAGAACTGAACTTCCAGGAAGAACCCTGTGATTTTTAGATAGTTGACTAGAGTAAACTAGCCAAGTTTTATGGACCAGATTGAGTATTTATTACGTGGGGTGCCAAATCTTGCGCTCGGACAAGGACAAATAATAATGACAGAACGACAAAAACGCTGGAACCACAAAGACATCGCACCTGTAAAGTGAAACAGGAAATGTGGTGGAACTGTGATAGTGTTGAGCGACAAAAGGGCGAAGGATTAAGGAAAATTGAATCGTAAAGGTGAAGAGAGTGCCTCGAGAACGTTATAGCGTCACTGAAGTATACTGTTTATGACGAGGGTGCACATTATTGCATTTGCTTGCAATGTCTGTGTTTTTTGCACTAGCTAAAACCAATAATTTTGGAAATATTAATATTAAAATTAATATTAATATTAAAAATCGAAAATTTTCGTATTTATATTAATATTAAATTAAAAATAAATTGAGAATTTTATATATATTAATATTAAATTAAAAATATTTCAGGAATCGCATTTATATTAATATTAAATTAAAAATAAATTGCAAACTTTATTTATATTAATATTAAATTAAAATTATTTTACGAATTGTATTTATATTAATATTAATATTAAAAATAAATTCCATTATTAAAATAACGGTAGTCACCAGTTAAGGTATATACCTATTAATAGACTAACGTAAACGTGGCACCTTGTACAAATGTCATCGAAAACTAGCCTATCAACAGCAATTTTTAGAACATTTAGCCTCACTTCTAATATTGAACTTTTCATTTTATTGAGAGTCGCAAAAATTTTCTCAGAAGAAAGCGAAAATCTTGGTCTTGAAGCTTCCAATAGTTTCAGAAAGTATCTCATTTTCTGTTTGAAGCAACGCGCGATGGAGAGGGCACGCTGAGTAACATATCAAAAATATTTTCTGCATAATTTTTATTCAGGTGAACTTATATGGAAAAAATAAAATAGACTTGGTCATGTATGTACTATGCTGTATTTGTGCAGCATACTCGAACAAATTAACTGGACTAAAAGGCACTGCCCCCTGCGATCTAACTAATGCGGAATTAGGTAGAACTTGAGGTCAGGGCTTGACTTTTGCTATAAATTGAAAACAAGGTTGGGCCACGTTGACTGGCAAAAGAGAAAGGTAACAAAAAGCATTATTACTTACCACAAATTAATATAAATTCATTTGTGAAAAGTTTATGATAAATTTTTAGATAAAATTTTGTTGGCTTATTTTAAATTGTGTGCAAACTTAATTTGTTCATATCTTCCGCTCATGTTAACTTTTACGCAGCCCCCCCTCTCGTCCTGCGTAGTCTAGTCAGCTGTTGAATGTTTGCAGCCAATTTAATAGCAATGAAATTGGACTGCTCGAAGTGCGCGCAGACAAAGGTGATCGAAGTGCTCGCGCGCACCTCGGTTTCTGCGAGCATGACGTCAGCAAGTGCTCGTGCTCGTACGAGCATCAGACTCTATTTTTGATTGGTACTGTAATTCTTGATACTTACTGAAGATTTTGCCGCAGATTGGGCTTGTTCATTGATAATGTAAAGTCGATAACTTTTTTCCTTCACAACTTCCCTACCAACCGACAAATGAATGAACCTTTGAATCTAATTTTTGCGAAGTGCTTTGTGATACATGAGCCTAGCAGATACAACCAAAAACCTTTAAGGTGGTACTAACGAATGTGCAGTGGTTTTTAAATTTTTGAAAAAAATTTGATGATTCAAACTGTATTTATTTAATATAAAGTCTGTCAAAAGTTGATTCATATACACAAAGTGGCAAATGAAGTTGGCAGGATCATGTGAAAAATTTTTGGAGCAAGC
Source organism: Trissonchulus sp. WLG1_4 (assembly GCA_030248245.1). Lineage (NCBI taxonomy): Eukaryota > Metazoa > Nematoda > Enoplea > Enoplida > Ironidae > Trissonchulus > Trissonchulus sp. WLG1_4. The sequence goes on along the minus strand of JASANF010003066.1, from coordinate 22,885 downwards.
CAAGCCAACAAGCCAAACTACACAACAGGAGAATGGAAATTTGACAGTTTTGGGCACTTTTGTAAGCGCATGCGCAGCGCATAAACACAAAAATGAACATGAATAAACTTTTGCAAATTTTCTAGACCCAAAATGAAAACTTTTCAAATTGCTTATATTTTAGCCCAGATATAGAACTCGAAAGTTGAGTGTGAATAGACACTTTTTACTTTGAAACCGTATATTTCATTTAATAATTGACAAATCATAAAATCGTGCATTTTGGGTCTAGATAATTCAGTTTTAAATATTTTTGCCATTTTTTCGCATGTTTTTATTCTTTAAACTCTTCAAAAAGTGGCCAGATTTGAAAGTGCTCAAAAAAGCCAAATTGGTCTACTTTTAACAAATGCCATACAAATCATCTTTACTGTTGTAAAATAAAACTTTACTTAAATGTAGAAGAAAAGTAGCGCTTTCTAACGATATAAAGAATATGCTTTAAAGTTAATTAATTATTGAATACTAGCCTTTTGAAAAACACTGCACATTCGTTAGTACCACCTTAAATTGCTTACATCTTTTTTATGAAATCATATTTGGTATGGGGTATCATCAAAGTCTATCGCCAGGGTATGCGAGGTTTCTCCGGGGTAGGCGGAACTGCGGAAGTAACTGACATTTGAATACAATTATACCCGTTGCTTTACAATATTAAATAAAACATTTGGACGCGTACTCACCACCGCAATCACTACGAAATTATGCTTTCATGGCTTTTCCAGTCTGTCACTCACTACAGCTTAAAAGACTTTGCACTCTTCAGTTTTTTTGTTGAATAGGCTACATCAGTACCTGTAAACTACGCAATAGCAGCTACATATGTACATGTAATTATGCCAGAGGTCCTAATATTCCTGTTTGATCATTTTCATGCTATTAATGTCAGTTCATACAGACGTACGTCCGTTCGTACAGAATGTCCGTTGAGCCGGTAATTTACAGTTTGTCTTATAACACAGCCAGGCGTACGGATGTTTTCAAAGGTATGTATGTACATGGCACGGTGAGCATTCATTCGCTCGACTTTCAATTGCTCGACTTTCATTTGCTCGACAAAAATTTAATAGATTTCCAAAACATCACATGTTTACATTAGTTTGCGATTGCTCGACTTTCGGATGATCGTCAGCCCTTTAAATGGACCCCCTCTGTCTGTCTAGTGTCTTCGAATGCTCGAAAAATTTAACGTGACAATACTCCATTCCCCGGTTTAATTGAAAAAATTACAACTCTTGCAAGTGAATATAACCTGCTATAAATAACGTACAGTTTAGGTATGAATGAAAATTTGGAATAATGAAAATGAAAATTTTTCATAAAATGAAATAATGACCCTATTGAAAATTTTTCCTGCTCGCCATTTTTAAGTTACAAAAGAATGTGGAGGGAATGTGGTTGAATGTGAATTGGCATCAAGCTGCATTGCTGCGTTTTGACCAGCACCAAAGACCACTGACCATTATGTAAGCGTGTTCTGTAAGTCATTTTTCATTTTTGTCATGGCTGAGTAAATTAGTATTACTTTTTTCTAAGAGTTGTAGTTATGGCACGTTAAATTAGTCGAGTAGACAATGGGTCATTCAATAAAAATTTTCAATAGGGGGGTCATAAATTTTCATTCCTTCCTAAACTGTCCATTTATTTATAGCAGGTTATTTCACTTGCAATAGTTGTAAATTTTTTCAATTAAACAAATGAATGGAGTATATATTGTAACTTTAAGTTTGTCAAGCATTCGAAGACACCAGAATTATAAAGACAGACAATAGGGTCCAATTAAAGGGCTGACGATCATCCGAAAGTCGAGCAATCGCTAACTAATGTAAACATTGGCTGTTTTGGAAATTTAGTAAACTTTTGTCGAGCGAATGAAAGTCGAGCAATTGAAAGTCGAGCGAAAGTACGCCCATGGCACATGCCTATTCGAAACAAAGTTGAGCGCTGAGCGCATGGAGATAAATATCTCCGCTGAAGTGGAAACACGCGATCCAGAATATATAATTAGTAAATAAATTAGAATTATTATTAATAAATAGTAATTAGGTATTCTAAATTGCAGAAAAACTAGTTATACTACTACTATGTAGGGCAAAAAAGTCAGACCATTTTCATTTAAGTTAAAGTTAAAGTAAAGGCTATTGCTTCAATTTAAGTTAAAGTTACAGTTAAAGTAAGGCTCAGGCATCAATTTAAGTTAAAGTTAAAGTAAGCCGAAAATCAATGACTTATATAACTTTTTTTAAAATAACTTTAAATTAAAGTTAAAGTAAGGTTGTTTTAATTTAAGTTAAAGTTACAGTTAAAGTAAGACCTCTAACTTTTTTGGAGTTAAAGTTAAGAGTTAAAGTAAGAGCCCTAACTTTTTTAATTTCAGCTAAAGTTTAACTTTTTTGCCCTACTACTATGTATAATATGAAACAAATTAGTATTGTAGCATTAAAGTCTAGTGGAGAGGAGATAAATATCTCCGCTGAAGTGGAGACATGCGATCTCGAATATATAATTTAGTAAATTAGAATTAGTAATAAATAGTAATCAGGTATTCTAATTTGCAGAACAATTAGTAATAGTCGACTATAGTATTAGTATTAAAGTCTGGTGACTTCCGCGCTAAACTCAGCTCCACTGACAAGACAATGTCTATTGTTTGGTCTTCAACAGTTTTCCTCTTTTTCTCCCTTTTTCTTCGAACCACTGCAGGTGACCAAGAAAATAAGGAAGCTTGTGCTTTAACTTGCATGGGCGAAGGCATCATGAAGGCATCTGAAAATAGAAAAGAAAAAGAACTTGCCTATCCCTGCCCTGTATTCGAGAAATACCTGAATTGTATAGAAAAATTAGACGCTGAAGAATTAAACAATGTGTTAGACAATATAACAGACAGCGAAAAATGTAGAGTCACAGAGCAAAGGAGAGTATACAAAGAAAAATGTATGGATGCTTCTTCGATGCTGCACGGCTCTGTGTTACTGACGCTGCTGATGGTATTAGTCAATGTGCAAAATAAGTGCCTTTGGCTAAACTATTTGCCGTAAACCAGTTTAGCATTGTATTTACATGAAATGACAATAGAATTGGTAAAAATAAAATGTTGTACAGAATTCTGCCTGCAGTCTGAGCCCTGTATGCCTAAAGTTGTAACATACTTTTGTGGTTAAGAAGGCGGTAGTGTCGCTGTCACAGGGAAATTTTTCCCCCGTGAAATTTTTCCCCCCGGAAAAATATCCCTAGGGAAATTTTTCCCCCCGGAAAAATTTCCCTAGGGATATTTTTCCCCCCATTATATGGGGGGAAAAATTTCCCTGACCAAAATTTTAGTACTATTTAACAATTGCTATGTGGTCAGCCAAGTAAACATTCAATTTTATTATATATTATTGTAAGTATAACATACCCATTCACGTACCTTTAAGATACCATAGATTTAAGGTAACATAATAGATGCTTTAATTACTGAAACTACATACTAATAGCTAGTGTTGAAACTATTGCTAAAGCTATTTATTTAACTTTCGTAAAACTGAAAAGCGTGGCGATTTTTTAGCTTTTAAGCCTTCAAGGGTCAAAAAGTTTGACTCTTGAACCATAACCATGACCATTACAGCTACTCAATTATTTCAGGAAAATTCTTTTTATTTTTCTTCCAAATTTCTTTCATTTTTCTTTGATTTTTCTTTCATTTCGTTTTTCTTTCGGTTTTCAACAAAGTAAAGTTGATGGATGCCTGTCGGGTCAAGTAACAAATTTTTGGCAAGTCAAAAGTTCACCCGTCCCCTTCTCTAATAACAGACAGCTACACATAGAATATGTGCGTGGCGGTTGCTGCATACATAGATGTGCGCGTGCAAAAGAATGCATGTATGTATTTATCAATATGAACCTAGGCCAATTAACTATCAATTAATTTTAAGTTAGGTAACGAGTTGACAGCTAGTCAACTACTCTTCTAAATTTTCTTTCTTTTTCTTTGATTTTTCTTTCATTTGCTTTTTCTTTCGTCTAAAATTTCTTTCATTTTTCTTTGCTTTTAATTTTACTGAAATAATTGGGTAGCTGTACCTTTCACCATGACTCCGCGCTTACGGGCGGGCAGGGTCTTGATTACCTCACGAGCTGGTAACCCACGCTTCAAATTTGTTTGACCCAAATCCAACCAGGGTGGACGCGGGTCGTGGGAGCCCGCGGGTTGGGTTGGGTCGGAAACCTTGAGCCGTGGGTCGACCCGCGGCTACCCACTTCAGGGCCCGGTTTCATAAACAATGAATCGCGATACATTAGTAACACTGGTGCAGCATAGAAAATCACGTATAACTTGGCCATTACACAATATTTCTGCTAGAAATTTTCATGACAGGCAGCCAATATGTTACACCACGTGTGGTTCAAATCTCATAAAAGTCAAGTTATCCAGTGAAAACTATAGCTAGCTTGAAGTCATTCATTAGTTGCAAATATTAGTGATTTTTTCGGAACCACTAGGATTTACTAATATTTGGAACTAATGAATGACTTTGACTTAGCTAGACTTTTGTCTGCATCGAGCAAATGTGACAAAAGTTTACACACACATTATCTAACATATTGGCAATACGTCGTAAAAATTTCCAACAGAAGCATTAAGTTAACACAGTTATAACTTATTTTCTAGCTTATATCAGTGTTACTAATGAATCGCAACTGATCTTTTATGAAACCGGGCCCAGGCCGCGCGGGTCGCTAAATTTTTTCTGACCCGCGAAACCTGAAAAAAATTACCATGTCCGACTCCAATTTTACAAAAATTTGAGTATATACTGCGTAATAGTGCCATTAGTTTAACCCTTTCATGCCTAAAGGATCATGGGAGATACCACATGATGAACTACCATATCTGGGGCTATGCAACTTGACTAGTGTATTCAAGCGACAGTATCTTTTAACCGTTTTTATGGGGAATTGTAGGTCTTCGCATTTTGCCGGCAATTTTTACTCCTACTGCCACTCATGTGCAAATTTGACTTTTTTTATCGCAAAAGTAGTGTTTTCTTTACGGCCACATTATGAAATTCGAATGCAACTCTGGCCGTCTGCTTTTTGTGCATCATATACAGCGTATAACGCAGTTTATTTCTAGCATTCAACTATGGCAGGCGCATAGTTGCTGTGTTGATACTCTAGGGTGAGGTACATATGCCTGAGCGATGGCGCGAATTTTTACAAATTCTCAACTTTGAGCGCTTATAACTCAAAAACGGTGCGTCCTAGACCCTTAATCGACTCACTGTGTTTTGTTCACCATTCATTTCTTTATCGAACGGTCGTTTTGCGAAGTTTCTACGACGCACGTAGCTCGAGCAATGTCCAAAAAACTAGAAGGTGTCAGACTGAGGCTGTCTGTCAGTGATACTCTGGGCATTAAAGGGTTACAGTAGCAATGTGAATGCAGCCTACTGGTGTGCAATGTGCAAATTGTAGGTACATGGGCCGTGTCTTCTGCAATTTCTTTACGGCTGGCTGAGCATCGATTGTGAAAATTGTGCAAAATGACACAAAATTCTCGGAACGGTTTCATAAATTAAAAAAAAATGTCAAAATCGTTGCTTTTTGGCCCAAAAGGGTGAAAATTGCGTCACTTTTATTCCTGTACAGTTTCAGTAATTAAAGCATCTAGGATGTTACCTTAAATCTATTGTTATCTTAAAGGAACGTGAATGGGTATGTTATACTTACAATAATATATATTAAAGTTGAATGTTTACTTGGCTGACCACATAGCAATTGTTAAATAGTACTAAAATTTTGGTCAGGGAAATTTTTCCCCCCATATAATGGGGGGAAAAATATCCCTAGGGAAATTTTTCCGGGGGGAAAAATTTCCCTAGGGATATTTTTCCGGGGGGAAAAATTTCACGGGGGAAAAATTTCCCTGTGACATCGCCAAAGCAATTATGCTCATTGCTTGCAGAAAGAGAGCTATTGTTTTGAAATTCTACGTTCACTAAGAACCGATGTTGTTTTCAATTTCAATACCATTATCAATTTTTCCTAAAATAGTTTCAGTTTCAATTTCAATAAGAGCTCAAGAGTCGAGACATTCATTGAAATGTTCGATGTTAAAATTTTTTTCAGAAACTTAGCTTAGCATATCGAACGTTTTCTATGGGCCTTTTCACAAATTATATTAACTGGATTAGATTATCTAGATTAACTTCAGTAACTAAGCATTAAATTGACGAAAGTTTATGAAACTTTGCAGAACAACTAAACCAAGTAATCTTCATTTGCTTGCAAAATTTTATGTAATTACGTTAATCCAACGTTGAGTTATAAAGTTAATCTAGTTGATCTAATCCAGTTAATATCTTTTGTGAAAAGGCCCTATGTTCTAAATGTCAGCACAGCAGTGAATGAGCACTTAAGGTGGTAGTTACGTTTTCGACAGTTTTTATAACTTATGTACTATACCTAACTTTTGATTGACTCAATAAATTTAGTAGCTGTCTTTTTCACGTTAAAGAACTTGACTAAAACTACACTTATGCACATCATTTAGCTTAAATCTGGAACACGCTTGTCAGCAGACACTATTAAAGTAGTCAAATTTCGTGAATCTTTGCATATTTCATGTTTTGCTTATCAAATTGACATTTTAAACCCAACTAATTTTATTCTTTGCAACAACATAGACAATGACAGGGTAAATTTTAGTGCTAAGTTTGGTATTTTTATATGATGCGGAAAAGAAGATATGGACCTTCAAATTTGAATTTTTTCGATTTTTGGAAAATATACAAATGTTGTGACTGGCCGAACAGGTGCTGTACGAGGTTGACATTTCCACGATGAGAAATAGTCTCGTTATATTCAAAAGTCGCACAAACAACGCTCGCACATTAAAAACGCAATTTGTCAATGTTTATTTCATCATTTTACAGTCTCTCCTTTGTGTAATGATCACGTGAGGCATTGGTTTTTCATTGCTTCGGCTGACGAAAAAGTGCCACGTGGCAGCAAGCCAAGCCAAGAGCTAAAGATTCCCCATCATGTTTACAGAAATTACAAGATTTACTCTTTAAATTCTAAAGTTACGCATTGCCGAATTGTCGGAAAATTACACACACACAGTAGGGCTCTTTTATTTGTCACTGTAAAGTTAAGGGAAGAACTCCGACAATTTTCCGAATTGACTTCGTTCTAACTTTCGCTTCCTTTAGTGTAGACCCCAGGCTTGTCCGACGAGTACGGTCGGTTTTTCCCCTCGTTCTCTCCGAACGCCAAATTTCTGAGGAAGGGTATGCTTCCCTACCCTACTTAAGGTGGTTGTGTCGCCAAAGCAGTTTTGCTCATAGGCTGCAAAATGACAACTTTTTGCTTTGAAACTGTACGTTCACTAAGAAACTAGTGATATGCCACTAGTGATGTGACTACCAGTATCTACCAATATTTTTAAACAATCACCATTTGTGAGCCAGACATCGCACAATAGAGACATAAAAGTTCAAAAAAACGAGCCAGATATCAGATTGGCCAGCTTGTGAAGTACATGTAATGTTTTGACGCACAATTTTTTGCCACAAATAAGAAAAATGAAAAATGAAGGTTCGTTTTTCTTTTGATTTCAAAATAAGTGTCTAATTTTTTTACAATTTATCATTATTGCTGTGAGTACTTTCAAGGTTACGCACAGTTTCACAGTTCAAACTGGCATTACTCTACAACCACTCAAGCAATTCAAACTAACTTTTGTGTGCATAAACTAGAGCATATGTGCTTTTAATTTTTGTAAAAAATCTGAACAAAAAATTTTTTAATTGTGACGAAATTATCGAATGTGAATAGGTTTTCAAAACGCCATTTTTCCAACTTTGCGACTTCACTGCTAAGTGTATGCTGCATCAATTTTGCTGTAACTTGGCAAAAATATTTGCCTTAAAACATATTTTTAGAATATAAAAAGAACAATGACCTATCTTTCACTGAAAAAGTTTTATAGTCGCGCAAAGTTTTGTCGCTTTCGCGACACTACCCCCTTAACCCTTTAATTCCCAGAGCTGCCATTTGGCATATCACGTGATGAATACCCAATCGGGGGCCATAAAACTTGATTTGTTCATTCTAGTCAGCTGAACTGCAAATTGTTTTTTCAGAAAGCTTAGATCTTTATATTTAGTGGCCAAATTTTGAATCTTCTGCCGCACAACAAAACCTATGCTTACATAACATAAGCAATGTGCAAATTTAACTTTTTTTCATCGTAAAAGTAGTATTTTCTTCGTGACCTCATCAAGATTTTGGGTTGCGCCGCCAGCAGTCAACTTTGTCTGCATCAGATACAACAAATGTTGCACTCTATTGCTAGCCTTCAATTATGGCAAGCGCACGACTTTTGTGTTAATACTCTAGGGGGAGGTACATATTATGCCTGAGCGATGGCGCAATTTTTTCACAAATTCTCAACTTTGAGCGCTTATAACGCAAAAACGGTGCGTCCTAGACAATTAATCGACTCAATATGATTTGTGCACCATTCATTTCTCTATCGAATGGTGGTTTCGCGATCTCTCTACAATGCACGTAACTCGAGCAATGATCAAAAAACTAGAAGGTGTCAGAATCAGGCTGCCTGGCGCGAGATGCTCTGGGCATTAAAGGGTTAAGGGGGGGGGGGCTACCCAGGTCAAAAATCAAAGTTCTCCAATTTTGCTTATTTTCACATATGTTACTCCCCCAAGGCACCCAAACTTCAGATAAGAACAATTAAGCTTGAAGGTGAACTTTTGGTTCAGTGCGTTTGTCAGTGTAGTTACATAGGGTAAAGTACGCCAAAAAGCCTAAAAGTAGCCCTTAGTTGGACAGTTCTACCACAAACCACATCAAGCCAATTAGACTGAAACTTGGCATAGTAGTAGCTCACATGTATGTGCAAAATCGTATGATCCGGATTTTTGTTCCTTCTAGAGAAGGAACTATTGTTTTGAAACCAACTCTGCGCAGTGCAAAAGTAGCAGCTACATGCTGTTATGCGCATATGATTAACACGTAAAGTCAGTATGGGAGCTGACTGTTCTTTTTTTGAAAACGGCGCTGTTCCCAATTTTAAACGAACAAATTGTAAAGAACACTTTTTCAGAGATCTCAAATTGTAATTTAGATTGATTTTTGTTCATTAAAATTTTTTTGGCCAATGTACAAAACACATATACAATTCACGTGACTGTCTGGACTATTATTTGTTTTCCAGTTTCAAACTTCAAATTGTGGCATAACCTCTAGTTCTTCTGTTAGCTAAAGCAAAGTTAACGTAGGTTTATTATTATTAAAAACTAAGTATATATAAATTTGAATACTTATTGAGCGCATATTAGTCATGTCATTTTTCTTTTCGGAAGTAGTGACAATTAAACATCATTGCAATGTAAGAAGCGTGGCCGAGCGGTCGAAGGCGCTAGGATAGTTCAAGAGGATTGTCTTACTGCCTGGGTTCGAACCCCACAGTTGTATTTTTTCCAAAAAAGTAATAATGTCTGCAAAATCTATTTTTGTCAATAAAGTGAACTTAGGTTCTGAAATCAAAAGTGGTTTCGGCAACTACATACATAGACCATGTTTCTGGCCAAGTTTTTTAAATTTTTACAGCTCAGTAACTCAGTATGTATTTTATGTAAGCGCTGATACCAACACTGCACACTGAAGTGCGAAGCTAAATTTCGCGAATTGTTAAGGGTGACAAATATGGATTTTGCACTCAACAAAGGAACCTTGCCCCTTTTGGGGCCTGCTTGTTGATATGTTTTCAATTCTAAAATCGAGGGCGAAATGTGAAAAAATGGCCGTTTTTTGGGCCCGCCAAATTTGAGTGATTTTACATTTGGCGTCACTGCTCAGGCCATGAGCAAAAATTTAAAAAAATGGATCATAGAGGTTGAGATATGACATTAGGCTATCGAATCATGTAAAAATCAGCTTCGTCAGTGTTAACAAAAATTTCGAGTGAAGGGGCGCTTTGCAACCACAAAAACCTTTTTTTGCGCCTATGATTTACACGTAAAATTAAATTTTTGGGAGCCCCTAGTGAAAAATTGGCAAAAGCATTGGTTCCAGTTTGTTACATCTGCGATGCGCCTTCCCTGGGTCTACATTGTGTGCAAATTTGAAGCGAATCGGAGAACCTAAAATTTTCACTTTTTCAGGTAGCCCCCCCCCCTTAAGCGAGGTTACCAATGGTCCACTATGGATAAAATCCCTGCTTCTTGTTCTGACCTAACGAAGCACAGTACAGACAGTTGCAAACGAACGAACACTAAAATCGCGTGAAAAATTTATTTCAAATAAATGGAATGAAACTTTATTATGAAAGTTAGTAAGCAGTGATCAATAAACAATTAGTCATAACAAATCAATAACATAAAATTCAACAATAAATCTAAAAGAACGATAACAAACAATACTTACTGGGCCAAGTCAGTTACAAAAAAGAGATGCAATATAGAGTGTAATGTGCAGCAAAAGTAAAGGGACGATTTATACTTACACCGTTTAGCCAGAAAATCAAGATATAATCACGCCACAATCTGATCTTATACATTATTAGAGGGTCACTTTATCATGATTTGATAATAAGTGAAGCATGTGGCGTAGTTTTTTCCAGTTGACCATACATACGACTGAAAGTATCAATAGACGTTTGTAAAGGCCTGGGCAGGTACATACAAAAGAGAAACGGGCCTTATAGTGACAATCTTACGACATCAAAGTGCCGTACAAAGTTTGATTGCGAAAGAACAGACAAACACAAATTGGTAACCAAAGCGAACTCATTCAATCGCGGACTTCAGCTGCCATAAAGGTACATAAAATTATCCCAAATAATAATTTTCTATAATTTACTTTTACGTCAAAAAGTTACCAACACTAATTACCAAACGCTTTTAGAATCAGTTTGCTAACAACATAACGTGCTTATAACAATTCTGTTTTTTATATCATATATTTTTTCTCAAGAAACCAACCAATCAGAAATGACCCGTAAAATTAAAGTCAGGCTTCCATATCTTGCGGCCAAATCTGGATTTCATCTAGACAGTGCCATTTTGGGCACCCTCTTTCTGTTCCTGTTGACATTCTAGCGCGGCATCCGAATCCTAAAACGATTGAACAATGTTTCGTAAGCTTATACTAAGGGTTACGAATAAGAGTTACCTTAAGGGTCCATTCATACTTGCAACCGAATGTCCGTTCAGCAGGCAAAGTAACGAAATAATCACGCCATAAACTGGTCTAATGCCAGTTTGTGGCGTGATTATTTCGTTATGTGGTTGGCTGAAAGTATGAATCAACCTTAAGGGAGCATTAATTTCACAAAAGTTGCTTTGTTAAACGATGGGTTCACACACGTATTGTTTTTATGATTTGCACAAATTTCATTATGACCTATCCCCGAATTGTTACGAATTGACGAATTTTCTTAAACCGTGGTCCTTAGCTAAGTTGGGAATGGTAAGCAATACAGCGAATCTCTGTTTTGCTGAATTCTACGAAATTCACTACTAGGCACTCATTCAATATTTCGTAATGAAATTACGTAATTACAAATCACCGAAAAACGTACGCAGAAGCATGATTTAGCAAAACCGCCTAGTGAAATCTAAATTACAGGTCTTAATAATCCAATCTGAATTAAGGGGGTAGTGCGCGAAAGCAGTTTTGCTCATATTGCAAAAAGAGATCTTTTTGCTTTGAACTTGTACGTTCACTGAGAAACTAGTCCAATGCCATACTGTGTTAAATAAGTACTGAGACAGTAGACTACCAATATCTACCAATATCTGAACCATTAACCGATTGTAAGCCAGACATTACACAATAAGGACATGATACTTTAACTAATTCAGCCAGATATCAGATTGGCCAGCTTGTGAAGCACACATAACGTGTGACGCACGGTTTTTTGCCACAAATAAGAAAAATAAAAAATGAAGGTTCGTTTTCTTTTGATTTTAAAATAAGCGTCTAAATTTTTCACAATTTATCATTATTGCTGTGAGTACTTCATGTTTACGCACAATTTAGCAGTTAAAACAGGTATTAATCCGCAACCACTCAAGCAATTTGCACTAAATTTTGTGTGCATAAACTACAACATATGTCCTTTTAGTCTATGTAAACAAACTACACAAATAAGTTGATAATTGTGGCGAAAAAATCAAATGTGAATAGGTTTTTAAAACGTCATTTTTCCGACTTTGCGACCTCACTGCAAACAGTATACTGAATCAATTTTGATGAAATTTGGCGAAAATACTTGCCTCAACATATATTTTCAAAATATATAAAGAACGAAGTCTTATCTTTTTCTAACAATGTTTTACAGTTACGCAAAATCGACTGCTTTCGCGAGCACCACCCCCTTAAATGTATATAAAGGTTTCAATTAATAGCAAAAACCCATCAACGGAGATACTGAACAGTTTTATTAAGTGTTCGCCAACTGTGTGTTAGATAATATATACTATGTGCCGACTGACATGCACACCAACGTATGATAAAATAACTCTTTTAAAAATGTAAGTTACGCCTGGCCACTAGGTGGCGGGCATAATAGGCAAGCTTAGCTCATTTGCATATTACGCGCTAGAGTGCTCTACTTTTTCAATACCACCCATACGCGGAGGGCTGAAAGCAAATTCTGACGGGAGAGGAGGGGGGGGGGGGTGCGGAGCTTTCTTTTTCGCCCATTTTCTCTTCGTGAGCCACCGATTGAGCTACCTTCAAAACATTTTCAAACATTCTGGGGGGGGGGGGGGGCAGAGATACCTGTCTGAGGAGGGTGAGGCTGTCATCTGAAGTGAAACCCCTCCCACACCCATGTATGGTGTCGCCTCCCATAGCTTATCACCCTAGCGTCAAGTCGCCAGATTCAGCTTCAACGCAGGAGCGCCCAGACCTTACCAGAGAGTCCGGTGGCAGCGCGCAATTGGCGTGCCCGGAGATGAGCAGATAGTGATGCCGATTTGGCCGATCAGCGTGGCGGCAGACCGTGCCGATTCTCCGCACACAATCACAGTGCTGCAGCCAAAGACCTAGAACCATACACCATGATAATAAAAACGGGGGGGGGGGGTGATATACCTAGGGGGAACTTTGGGGATGATGTAAACGCGATGGCTTTTACCCCAGATTGGTTTTAAGCCTGTAAGATTTCCTAATATCGCAACTCTCACCGAATTACCTAGCCATCCTCGCTTTCGTCCATAAAACCCGAGCTTATTCCTAACATTAGGTAAAGAATTAGTAACAGATTAAATAAGCTGATTAAAATAAACGGATTAAGCGGATTAAATGGTAAAATTAAATAATTGTAGATAAATAGAGCGTTACCTCAAAACTCTTGCGACTATGCCGCAAAAAATGTTACACATCGCTCCCCCCCTTACCACTGGGCAATCGCGTGGAGGACCATATATCCTGGGCGCCCCAGTCCGCGCCTGGACGGGGGACATATGATGACGGGGTAGGCGTGTTGTCTGCGGCCACCACCGGACCAAGGCCATTGCGCTGCGACCCGCCACGCAGACGAACACAGTCGGGATTTGGTCACCTGAACGAAATGGCTAAGTCTGACCAAAAAATTAATGCTGGAGGACCTGCTGAGACAATAAGAAACACGCGATTTGATTACGAAAAAAACGAACGAATTGCAAGCATCACGAGTACAGCCGAGTAGTCATGAAAATTACGGCGCCTGTTTTGTCTGAGCGGTTCAGCAGACTTGTAGGTGAGACGTGTAGTAGAAGTTTAAAAACTATACGCGAAGACTGGCAAGAAATTGCTGAACCCTGAGACAAAACAGGTGGTGTGATGTTGTGACTACTAGCTGTACTCCTAATGCTTGCAATTTGTTCTTTTAGTAAGGAAATAGCGTGTTTGGTTTTGTCTAAGGGTCTGTCCGTCATTTTTGGTCAGACTTTAGTCCTTATGTTTGTCCTATTGTCTTTTACTAACAACTACAACTACCGGCCATTTTGCACTTTTTGCATGATCAATAACACGTCCGTCACGTCTATTGCAGACTGAACTACGATTCGGACATGCTTTTGGCGCTGACCGAATTTTCCTTACTTTCTGTCCTGTCCCTTGTCTGAGCCCTGAACCCTTTTTTGTACCGTACGTTGCTTGGATTTGGATGTTCTACTCGCACGGAACTTTATCCTGTGCTTGTGTGGCGGTCCGATCGTATTTTTTGATTCGCTTGCTTCGCTCTGATATTTTCGCTGTCGGCGACGACGTTTTCACCCGCGCTGTTTGATTTGCTATTTGAAAGTGTTATTGTGTGACGCGACCTCGAGCGCGGGTAAGACTCAATTTTATCTTTGGGGGGGGTCTTGTAAAAATTTTGTAAAAATTCATCTCATAGCTTGTCTAGAAGAGTTCTAGAAAAGATCGCATCGCGCGGATGTCAGGAGTCGAAATGCGTGTATCGCGGATGTCAAAAAAGTCGCATCGCGACATCTAAAAAAAGGGTCTGCCATGAAAATGGCTTGCCAGGAGTTACTTAGTGTAGGCTGAAATCATGAGTCTGCGTATGTCTGTACAAGACCCCCCCCCCAAAATATCATGACTGTATGCACGTCAGTGATTGATTATATCAGTATTATATCATAATACGTATTTATATGATGTCAGTAGGCTGTCTGTTATACAGAAATCCAAAGCAGAAAGGGTGGGTGATCCTGATGGGCTCGCCAGCGAGGGACCATTGCAAGATATGGAGGCTGTGTCAATGGGACTGGGACATGGGGTCAGCTCGGCTCAAAGGGAGAGGAGACGCTCGGGATTGTCAGAGTATGAAGGTAGGGGACAATAATATGGACTTAGAACTATCCCCCCCGAAGATAAAATTGAGTGACGGCTGCCTCTTCTAGGTCTGCTGTCAACAGATTTTTTAACTACGTTTTCTAAATAGCATTTTTTAATCAAAAGCTGCGTGTGAAT
The DNA here is from genome assembly GCA_030248245.1 of Trissonchulus sp. WLG1_4. Lineage (NCBI taxonomy): Eukaryota > Metazoa > Nematoda > Enoplea > Enoplida > Ironidae > Trissonchulus > Trissonchulus sp. WLG1_4. The sequence goes on along the minus strand of JASANF010003066.1, from coordinate 7,873 downwards.
TGTGTCGTGGTAATGCGAAAATATCAGTAGCGAAGCTAATGCTTGAATCGAATATAATATACTTTTGATCGCGACCTGCCTAGTCTAGCACTTATTTGTGTTATTAAAGTTCCTGTTGCTAGATAAAACTTATCTGAAATCAATGCAACTTGTCTGGTACAATATTGTTGGTTCATGTGGTTTCAGGAATAGGGAAGGAAGAAGTAAGGAAAATTTTCGGTAGTATAAAGCATTGCAAAATCACTTGTTCAGTCTTTTCGAATAGACGTTGACTGGCTGTGTTATTTATCATGAAAAGTAAAATTGGCTGTGTTTTCTTGGGTTGTAGGAAAAAAATGAGGTAAAATAGGACAAGTCTGAAAAAAATGAGGACGGTATTTGAAGAAAAAAACGCTCTTCCCTTCGAAAAGAAAAAAATAGGAGAGAGGTAAAACGGTTGGTCAGCAATTTGTGGCCGGTCTTGGATAGTTTAGACTTGTACTAACGTCTGACCAGAAGTTGCTGAACCGTGAGACAAAACAGGCGCCGTAATTTTCATGACTACTCGCTGTACTCGTGATGCTTGCAATTCGTTCTTTTCGTAATCAAATCGCGTGTTTCTTATTGTCTCAGCAGGGTCCAGCATTAATTTTTTGGTCAGACTTAGCCATTTCGTTCAGGTGACCAAATCCCGACGGTGTTCGTGTGCGTGGCGGGTCGCAGCAATGGCCTTGGTCCGGTGGTGGCCGGCAACACGCCCTACCCCGTCATCAACTGTCCCCCCGTCAGCGCGGACTGGGGCGCCCAGGATATATGGTCCTCCATGCGATTGCCCAGTGGTAAGGGGGGGAGCGATGTGTAAACATTTTTTGCGGTAGTTGGGAGTTTGAGGTACGCTCAATTGATCTAGATTATTTAATTTGACGATTTAATCCGCTTAATCCGTTATTTTAATCAGCTTATTTAATCTGTTAATAATTCTTTACCTAATGTTAGGAATAAGCTCGGGTTGTATGGACGAAAGCGAGGATGGATAGGTAATTTGGGAGAGTTGCATATTAGGAAATCTTACAGGCTTAAAACCAATCTGGGGTAAAAGCCATCGTTTACATCATCCCAAAGTTCCCCCTAGGAATATGACCCCCCCCCCCCGTTTTTATAGTATCATGGTGTAATGGTTGTAGGTCTTGGCTGCAGCACTGTGATTGGTGCGGAGAATGCGGCACGGTGTGCGGCCACGCTGATTGGCCAATCGGATCACGTGATCTGGGCTCATCTCCGGGCACGCCAATTGCGCGCTGCCATCGGACTCTTGGTAAGGTCTGGGGGGTGCTTCTGCGTTGAAGCTGAATCTGGCGACTTGACGCTAGGGTGATAAGCTATGGGAGGCGACACCATACATGGGTGTGGGAGGGGTTTCACTTCAGATGACAGCCTCACCCTCCTCAGACAGGTATTTCTGCCCCCCCCCCCCCCCAGAATGTTTGAATGTTTTGAAGGTAGCTCAATCGGTGGCTCACGAAGAGAAAATGGGCGAAAAAGAAAGCTCCGCACCCCCCCCCTCCTCTCCCGTCAGAATTTGCTTTCAGCCCTCGTATGGGTGGTATTGAAAAAGTAGACACTCTAGCGCGTAATATGCAAATGAGCTAAGCTTGCCTATTATGCCCGCCACCTAGTGCGCGTAACTTACAGTTTGAAAAGAGTTATTTTATCATACGTAGCTGTGCATGTCAGTCGGCACATAGTATATATTATCTAACACACAGTTGGCGCACACAAAATAACAAACTTCAGTAACTCCGTACATGGGTTTTTGCTATTAATTGAAACCTTTATATACATTTAAGGGGGTGGTGTCGCGAAAGCAGTCGATTTTGCGTAACTGTAAAACATTGTTAGAAAAAGATAAGACATCGTTCTTTATATATTTTGAAAATATATGTTGAGGCAAGTATTTTCGCCAAGTTTCATCAAAATTGATGCAGTATACTGTTTGCAGTGAGGTCGCAAAGTCGGAAAAATGACGTTTTAAAAACCTATTCACATTTGATTTTTTCGTCACAATTATCAACTTATTTGTGTAGTTTGTTTACATAGACTAAAAGGACATATGTTGTAGTTTATGCACACAAAATTTAGTGCAAATTGCTTGAGTGGTTGCGGATTAATACCTGTTTTAACTGTGAAACTGTGCGTAAACAGTGAAGTACTCACAGCAATAATGATAAATTGTGAAAAATTTAGACGCTTATTTTAAAATCAAAAGAAAAACGAACCTTCATTTTTTATTTTTCTTATTTGTGGCAAAAAACCGTGCGTCGACACGTTATGTGTGCTTCACAAGCTGGCCAATCTGATATCTGGCTGAATTAGTTGAAGTATCATGTCCTTATTGTGTAATGTCTGGCTTACAATCGGTTAATGGTTCAAGATATTGGTAGATATTGGTAGTCTACTGTCTGGCAGTACTTATTTAACACAGTATGGCATTGGACTAGTTTCTCAGTGAACGTACAAGTTCAAAGCAAAAAGATCTCTTTTTGCAACGTATGAGCAAAACTGCTTTCGCGACACTACCCCCTTAAATAATTCAGTATTGGATTATTAAGACCTGTAATTTAGATTTCACTAAGGTGGTTTTGCTAAATCATGCTTCTGCGTACGTTTTTCGTGTGATTTGTAATTACGTAATTTCATTACGAAATATTGAATGAGTGCCTAGTAGTGAATTTCGTAGAATTCAGCAAAACAGAGATTCGCTGTATTGCTTACGATTTCAACTGAGCTAAGGACCACGGTTTAAGAAAATTCGTCGAATTCGTAACAATTCGGGGGAATACGTCATAATGAAATTTGTGCAAATCATAAAAACAATACGTGTGTGAACCCATCGTTTAACAAAGCAACTTTTGTGAAATTAATGCTCCCTTAAGGTTGATTCATACTTTCAGCCAACCACATAACGAAATAATCACGCCACAAACTGGCATTAGACCAGTTTATGGCGTGATTATTTCGTTACTTTGCCTGCTGAACGGACATTCGGTTGCAAGTATGAATGGACCCTTAAGGTAACTCTTATTCGTAACCCTTAGTATAAGCTTACGAAACATTGTTCAATCGTTTTAGGATTCGGATGCCGCGCTAGAATGTCAACAGGAACAGAAAGAGGGTGCCCAAAATGGCACTGTCTAGATGAAATCCAGATTTGGCCGCAAGATATGGAAGCCTGACTTTAATTTTACGGGTCATTTCTGATTGGTTGGTTTCTTGAGAAAAAATATATGATATAAAAAACAGAATTGTTATAAGCACGTTATGTTGTTAGCAAACTGATTCTAAAAGCGTTTGGTAATTAGTGTTGGTAACTTTTTGACGTAAAAGTAAATTATAGAAAATTATTATTTGGGATAATTTTATGTACCTTTATGGCAGCTGAAGTCCGCGATTGAATGAGTTCGCTTTGGTTACCAATTTGTGTTTGTCTGTTCTTTCGCAATCAAACTTTGTACGGCACTTTGATGTCGTAAGATTGTCACTATAAGGCCCGTTTCTCTTTTGTATGTACCTGCCCAGGCCTTTACAAACGTCTATTGATACTTTCAGTCGTATGTATGGTCAACTGGAAAAAACTACGCCACATGCTTCACTTATTATCAAATCATGATAAAGTGACCCTCTAATAATGTATAAGATCAGATTGTGGCGTGATTATATCTTGATTTTCTGGCTAAACGGTGTAAGTATAAATCGTCCCTTTACTTTTGCTGCACATTACACTCTATATTGCATCTCTTTTTTGTAACTGACTTGGCCCAGTAAGTATTGTTTGTTATCGTTCTTTTAGATTTATTGTTGAATTTTATGTTATTGATTTGTTATGACTAATTGTTTATTGATCACTGCTTACTAACTTTCATAATAAAGTTTCATTCCATTTATTTGAAATAAATTTTTCACGCGATTTTAGTGTTCGTTCGTTTGCAACTGTCTGTACTGTGCTTCGTTAGGTCAGAACAAGAAGCAGGGATTTTATCCATAGTGGACCATTGGTAACCTCGCTTAAGGGGGGGGGGGGCTACCTGAAAAAGTGAAAATTTTAGGTTATCCGATTCGCTTCAAATTTGCACACAATGTAGACCCAGGGAAGGCGCATCGCAGATGTAACAAACTGGAACCAATGCTTTTGCCAATTTTTCACTAGGGGCTCCCAAAAATTTAATTTTACGTGTAAATCATAGGCGCAAAAAAAGGTTTTTGTGGTTGCAAAGCGCCCCTTCACTCGAAATTTTTGTTAACACTGACGAAGCTGATTTTTACATGATTCGATAGCCTAATGTCATATCTCAACCTCTATGATCCATTTTTTTAAATTTTTGCTCATGGCCTGAGCAGTGACGCCAAATGTAAAATCACTCAAATTTGGCGGGCCCAAAAAACGGCCATTTTTTCACATTTCGCCCTCGATTTTAGAATTGAAAACATATCAACAAGCAGGCCCCAAAAGGGGCAAGGTTCCTTTGTTGAGTGCAAAATCCATATTTGTCACCCTTAACAATTCGCGAAATTTAGCTTCGCACTTCAGTGTGCAGTGTTGGTATCAGCGCTTACATAAAATACATACTGAGTTACTGAGCTGTAAAAATTTAAAAAACTTGGCCAGAAACATGGTCTATGTATGTAGTTGCCGAAACCACTTTTGATTTCAGAACCTAAGTTCACTTTATTGACAAAAATAGATTTTGCAGACATTATTACTTTTTTGGAAAAAATACAACTGTGGGGTTCGAACCCAGGCAGTAAGACAATCCTCTTGAACTATCCTAGCGCCTTCGACCGCTCGGCCACGCTTCTTACATTGCAATGATGTTTAATTGTCACTACTTCCGAAAAGAAAAATGACATGACTAATATGCGCTCAATAAGTATTCAAATTTATATATACTTAGTTTTTAATAATAATAAACCTACGTTAACTTTGCTTTAGCTAACAGAAGAACTAGAGGTTATGCCACAATTTGAAGTTTGAAACTGGAAAACAAATAATAGTCCAGACAGTCACGTGAATTGTATATGTGTTTTGTACATTGGCCAAAAAAATTTTAATGAACAAAAATCAATCTAAATTACAATTTGAGATCTCTGAAAAAGTGTTCTTTACAATTTGTTCGTTTAAAATTGGGAACAGCGCCGTTTTCAAAAAAAAGAACAGTCAGCTCCCATACTGACTTTACGTGTTAATCATATGCGCATAACAGCATGTAGCTGCTACTTTTGCACTGCGCAGAGTTGGTTTCAAAACAATAGTTCCTTCTCTAGAAGGAACAAAAATCCGGATCATACGATTTTGCACATACATGTGAGCTACTACTATGCCAAGTTTCAGTCTAATTGGCTTGATGTGGTTTGTGGTAGAACTGTCCAACTAAGGGCTACTTTTAGGCTTTTTGGCGTACTTTACCCTATGTAACTACACTGACAAACGCACTGAACCAAAAGTTCACCTTCAAGCTTAATTGTTCTTATCTGAAGTTTGGGTGCCTTGGGGGAGTAACATATGTGAAAATAAGCAAAATTGGAGAACTTTGATTTTTGACCTGGGTAGCCCCCCCCCCTTAACCCTTTAATGCCCAGAGCATCTCGCGCCAGGCAGCCTGATTCTGACACCTTCTAGTTTTTTGATCATTGCTCGAGTTACGTGCATTGTAGAGAGATCGCGAAACCACCATTCGATAGAGAAATGAATGGTGCACAAATCATATTGAGTCGATTAATTGTCTAGGACGCACCGTTTTTGCGTTATAAGCGCTCAAAGTTGAGAATTTGTGAAAAAATTGCGCCATCGCTCAGGCATAATATGTACCTCCCCCTAGAGTATTAACACAAAAGTCGTGCGCTTGCCATAATTGAAGGCTAGCAATAGAGTGCAACATTTGTTGTATCTGATGCAGACAAAGTTGACTGCTGGCGGCGCAACCCAAAATCTTGATGAGGTCACGAAGAAAATACTACTTTTACGATGAAAAAAAGTTAAATTTGCACATTGCTTATGTTATGTAAGCATAGGTTTTGTTGTGCGGCAGAAGATTCAAAATTTGGCCACTAAATATAAAGATCTAAGCTTTCTGAAAAAACAATTTGCAGTTCAGCTGACTAGAATGAACAAATCAAGTTTTATGGCCCCCGATTGGGTATTCATCACGTGATATGCCAAATGGCAGCTCTGGGAATTAAAGGGTTAAGGGGGTAGTGTCGCGAAAGCGACAAAACTTTGCGCGACTATAAAACTTTTTCAGTGAAAGATAGGTCATTGTTCTTTTTATATTCTAAAAATATGTTTTAAGGCAAATATTTTTGCCAAGTTACAGCAAAATTGATGCAGCATACACTTAGCAGTGAAGTCGCAAAGTTGGAAAAATGGCGTTTTGAAAACCTATTCACATTCGATAATTTCGTCACAATTAAAAAATTTTTTGTTCAGATTTTTTACAAAAATTAAAAGCACATATGCTCTAGTTTATGCACACAAAAGTTAGTTTGAATTGCTTGAGTGGTTGTAGAGTAATGCCAGTTTGAACTGTGAAACTGTGCGTAACCTTGAAAGTACTCACAGCAATAATGATAAATTGTAAAAAAATTAGACACTTATTTTGAAATCAAAAGAAAAACGAACCTTCATTTTTCATTTTTCTTATTTGTGGCAAAAAATTGTGCGTCAAAACATTACATGTACTTCACAAGCTGGCCAATCTGATATCTGGCTCGTTTTTTTGAACTTTTATGTCTCTATTGTGCGATGTCTGGCTCACAAATGGTGATTGTTTAAAAATATTGGTAGATACTGGTAGTCACATCACTAGTGGCATATCACTAGTTTCTTAGTGAACGTACAGTTTCAAAGCAAAAAGTTGTCATTTTGCAGCCTATGAGCAAAACTGCTTTGGCGACACAACCACCTTAAGTAGGGTAGGGAAGCATACCCTTCCTCAGAAATTTGGCGTTCGGAGAGAACGAGGGGAAAAACCGACCGTACTCGTCGGACAAGCCTGGGGTCTACACTAAAGGAAGCGAAAGTTAGAACGAAGTCAATTCGGAAAATTGTCGGAGTTCTTCCCTTAACTTTACAGTGACAAATAAAAGAGCCCTACTGTGTGTGTGTAATTTTCCGACAATTCGGCAATGCGTAACTTTAGAATTTAAAGAGTAAATCTTGTAATTTCTGTAAACATGATGGGGAATCTTTAGCTCTTGGCTTGGCTTGCTGCCACGTGGCACTTTTTCGTCAGCCGAAGCAATGAAAAACCAATGCCTCACGTAATCATTACACAAAGGAGAGACTGTAAAATGATGAAATAAACATTGACAAATTGCGTTTTTAATGTGCGAGCGTTGTTTGTGCGACTTTTGAATATAACGAGACTATTTTCTCATCGTGGAAATGTCAACCTCGTACAGCACCTGTTCGGCCAGTCACAACATTTGTATATTTTCCAAAAATCGAAAAAATTCAAATTTGAAGGTCCATATCTTCTTTTCCGCATCATATAAAAATACCAAACTTAGCACTAAAATTTACCCTGTCATTGTCTATGTTGTTGCAAAGAATAAAATTAGTTGGGTTTAAAATGTCAATTTGATAAGCAAAACATGAAATATGCAAAGATTCACGAAATTTGACTACTTTAATAGTGTCTGCTGACAAGCGTGTTACAGATTTAAGCTAAATGATGTGCATAAGTGTAGTTTTAGTCAAGTTCTTTAACGTGAAAAAGACAGCTACTAAATTTATTGAGTCAATCAAAAGTTAGGTATAGTACATAAGTTATAAAAACTGTCGAAAACGTAACACCACCTTAAGTGCTCATTCACTGCTGTGCTGACATTTAGAACATAG